>JAADVT010000810.1:0-14800 GCA_023335895.1 Pythium rishiriense
CGCACTTCTCAACGACCTTCATCTCCTCGAGCTGCTGGAGGATGTGACGGATGAGACCGCCCGAGGCCTCCTGGAAGTGCTGGCGGTGGACACCACGGCGGGCGGCGCCACCGTAGGCCTTCTTGAGGGCACCCACACCGGTGTACTGCTTCAGGTACACCTTACGGGCGATCGAGGCGGCACGGATGTAGTACCAGTCCGGGTCAGCCGGCGAGAACTCCTTGAAGGTGGCCGTCTTGACGACGTCCCACCAGCTCGGGAGCTCCATCTTACCCGAGCGCTTGAGGTGCTCGGCGTAAGCCTTGATGAAGTCAGCGGGCTTCACGTCACGGACAGTGACACCACGAGGAGCGTATTCGGCCATGTTGATGTAGTTCTGGGAGGAAGACACACGCACATTAAGAACACGTCTGTACCACCGTACACGTCAGGAGCTCTACAGCAGCAAAGCACGCGGCTGCACTCGTTCCGTGATTGGATCACGGAGGAGACAGCGCGGCCGCCACCGGATGCAACCCGCTCATCGCACAGGACAGTCTCGGTTCTCAAGGAGAGAACAAAAACGTCATTTTCACGGAACACGGGGAGGAAATGTTCACGCAGGCGACTGCGGACGGCCACCACGGAACTCGTGGGCGAGGCCATGTCTGCCTCACTCACACGCCAACCCCATTGCTCTAGGGCGCGGAGAGGAGGATCGCAGTGGGAGGAGGGGAGCGCTCCAGAAGGAGAGCGAGACAAGCAGACGCCACTTACTTGTACGAGAGGAACTTTGCAACAGAAGGCAGGCGGAGTCTTGGCGCGGACGCTGTGCTCCCCATGTGAGCCCGCCGTCGCCAGAACCAATGGCTCTATTCACATATTCATCCAATCACATATTTTTACATGCTTCTATTGGCTGAAAAATCATGGATCTGCGCGCCAATCGATGGCCTCGAGCTCCTGCTCAGGAGCTGGTAGCCCTGTGTAAATGGATGGTGTATCGTCTAAGGGAGGGGGATTGGTTTCAAGGCCGCTGGTTGGTGCGCACGGCCGAGCCGGCCATGGCCAGCCAGTGGCTGCGTCGCGGCCATTCAGAATCGAATAGTTTCCACGCCTGACCAAACGGGAACGATGCTCGTGCTCTTCGAAACCGCGGCGGGCCACGCGCTCTTCAAGGTGCAGGACGAGTCGAAGCTCGCGAACGCCGACGATGTCTTCAAGCACTTTGCCACGCCCGAGAAGGCCAACGCCCTGCTGAAGCTCAAGGGCTTCAATGCCTTCAAGGACACGACGGAGGCCGTCGCGGCCGCGACTGACATGGTCGATGGCAAGGTCGGCAAGGCGCTCAAGAAGTTCCTCAAGAAGAACATCGTTGACGCCGGCCTCAAGGACAAGCTCGCCGTGACCGACAAGGCGCTTGGCTCCATGATCAAGGAGAAGCTCGGCATCCAGTGCATCCACGACGCGGCCGTCAACGAGGTCATGCGTGGCGTGCGCGCCAACATGAACGCGCTCATCTCGGGCCTTGAGGACGAAGACCTCAAGTCGATGACGCTCGGTCTCTCGCACAGCCTCTCGCGCTACAAGCTCAAGTTTAGCGCCGACAAGGTCGACACGATGATCGTGCAGGCCATCGGCCTCCTGGACGAGCTCGACAAGGAGATCAACACGTACTCGATGCGCGTGCGTGAGTGGTTCGGCTGGCACTTCCCGGAGATGGGCAAGATCGTCACGGACAACCTCCAGTACGCCAAGTGCGTGCTCAAGATGGGCATGCGCACGCAGGTCAAGAACCTTGACTTCTCGGACATCCTGTCGGAGGATGTCGAGGCCTCGATGCGCGAGGTCTGCGAAGTGTCGATGGGCACGGACATCTCGGAGGAGGATGTGACCAACATCTCGTCGCTCTGCGAGCAGGTCATTTCGCTCACGGAGTACCGTGCGCAGCTCTTTGACTACCTCAAGAACCGCATGAACGCCATCGCGCCCAACCTTACGGTCATGGTCGGTGAGCTTGTTGGTGCGCGTCTCATCGCGCACGCTGGTAGCCTGATGAACCTCGCCAAGCACCCGGCGTCGACCGTGCAGATCCTCGGTGCCGAGAAGGCGCTTTTCCGCGCTCTCAAGACCAAGCACGATACTCCCAAGTACGGTCTCATCTACCACGCCTCGCTGATTGGCCAGACGGCGCCCAAGTTCAAGGGTAAGATCTCGCGTGTCCTGGCCGCCAAGACCGCACTCGCTGTGCGTGTCGATGCCCTCGGTGACGCCACCGAGGCCAGCATTGGTTTCGACAACCGTGCCAAGGTTGAGGCGCGCGTGCGCCAGCTTGAGAACGGCCTGACCGGCACGATCAGCGGCAAGGGCAAGACCAAGAACGAGGCCAAGAAGTACGTCAAGGCCGAGGGTGCTAAGAGCTACAACGCCGAGGCCGACATCACTGTCGCCAAGAAGCGTAAGGTTGAGGAGGAGCCTGTCGTGAAGGAGGAGTCGGACGACGAAGAGGAGGAGAAGCCCAAGAAGAAGAAGTCCAAGAAGGAGAAGAAGGAGAAGAAGGAGGAGGTCGAGGCCGACGAGGATTCGGACGACAAGAAGGACAAGAAGAAGAAGAAGAAGAAGAAGAAGAGCGCCGACGAATAGATTTGCTCTCCGTGTCTCTGTCTTTCTCTGAATACATTAAACTCGACCCATCACTTCCAAAGTTTGGCCCGCTTTAGCCCGGTATCTATGTGTATGTTCAGAAAGACAAGAAGATTAGCAACGCGCTGTTTTCTCTCTTTCATGTTCTCGGTCCCCACATCTTCCACGCACGCCATAATCGGGTTGACACGGCTCGCCTGTCACCATTACTACAGTACTAGTACACAGCATCCTTCCAGTTGCAGCCTCCGTGGATTTGGTTGGTGTGTCATTTCGAAAGAGCGTCCCAGCAGAAGCCATAACAGCGATCGGGTAAGCAGTCAAAGGATAGTTTGGTACAAAGGGTCGGTGGATCCTCTGAAATTCAACCAGCAGTCAGCGAATTCGAGGCATGCTTGAGAAGTTTCCTAGGGGTGGCCACAATTTTTGCACTGCCGGCATTTTGCGGCATTACTGTGAGCACATCCGCGTGTAGGATGCGTAGGGGTGATTCGTTCCAAGATATAGCGTATCAATCCAGTCTTTTCAGTTGCTAAGATCTCACTCTTCGTCCTCGTCGTCGTTATTGGTGTTTTCGGCACTGTCATCGCCCGTATCCATGGCAACTTCCACATCGTCGTCTTCATCATCATCATCGCCGACGCCGGCTTCCTCGTCTTCTTCCTCCGTGCCTGTGTTTTCGCCCTGGAGGGCCTTCTCTTGGATTTCCTGGATTTGCACTGCGAGTTCCTTGTACTTCTTCAGGATCTTGGTCACGCTTCGCTCTGCCTTATCGGGAGAGATCTTGGCCGCAGACGAAAGCGCCGATTTAAGCTCCTTGAGCATCGGAGCGTCGGGTCCCTAGGAAGGTTGAAATAGAACATGAGCCGATACGTCCCGAATGAGCACACATGGCAGTAGTGAGGGCGCACCTCGTGTTCCTTGAGCACCTCCATTTGCTTCTCATACGCCTGGGAGCCGCGCGCACATCAACGTGAGAAGGTTGGCAAGCATAAAAACTGCAGGGTGTTCCTACCTTCAGAAGCAGCTTCTGAATCTCGGCGCTGGGCATCGCAAAAAAGTGAATGAAGGATGGCTTGCCGATTTGCGGCCGCGTCTCCACAATCGACCCCATATCGTCGCCCTTAACGCGGATGTATGTGCCTCGGAAGCCGTCGAGTTCTTGGAGTCCGTGGAGACTCGTAGGGTGCGCATCCACGGGCGGCCACTCGATCACGTACCACCACCGGCACAACAGCTCCTGCACCAAGCGGCCCTTCAGCGTACCGTACAGCTCTTCCGTACACTCCTGTTGCTTAAACTTGATCTTCATGCGCTTTTTCTTCGCCTGAGACGTGCGTGCCGATGTCCGCGCAGCAGGCGTCGCCGCACGCGGCTGACTGGTGAGGATCGGCTCGACTTTGACGCGCTTCTGGCGCTGCGCGAGGCTACTGATCGGTACGTTGTCATCGCTGTCACTGTCCGCCGCCGTCACTTCGCGCTTGATCGCCGCCGCAGTGATCGCGGCGCCATTCGTTGCCGGTTCGCGCTTGACGACCGGTTCGGACTTGACGACGGCCTCTCTCTTCACGGACGCATCCGCGCGCAGCTTGGAGAGAGGGACATTGTCGTCGCTATCGCTATCACTGTGGACCATCAAAGCATCCATGTTAGTCATGAAGCAAAGAGAGAGAACGATGTGGGTGGGGAAGGGGGGAGCGCTCGCGACATGCACGTTGACTTACCTTAAAGCCATCGAATGATCTTATCGTCCAACAATGGGCTCGGTGCATCAGGGGTATGGTTCTCGTACCTTGGTATGTCTCAATACAGCGCTTGTACTCATATACAAGAAAGTGCTGTGAGGGATGGTGGTGTTTTTATATAAAAACACCTGTTGAAAACACCAAAAAGTGTTTTCAACACGTATTGCTTGCCATTTGGTGGGGGAGGAGTAGTTTCAAAGAACCTCATAGTATAACGTTAGGTTAATGTAAATAGGGTACACCCTCAACGGTAACCTGGTTTAGGTTTGCTAGTTAGGGCTAAAGGGGTATTTTCCCTTTCCCTTACATGATGAGGGTAAATCCAGCTCTTGCTCAATATTCGTGCAGCCCAGTCGCACGGTCAATCTCGAGTAGGAAAATATGGAACCAATGGGCATGGCCGTAGCATGCACCGGTCATACTCGTAAGGGCAGTGATCATGCTGGCCAACACAAGCGACCCTGGCAGCATCTCGGCGAAATCGTGACTCGCCCCGCTTACGTACAGACGGAAGGTGAACCGACGCTTAACCCGATCGGGCATTGAAAGTAGCTCTCGTCGAATACCCGGGAAGTGGTTAAGTTGGACTCCACCGTCGATCAAATCGAGTCGCCATCCGTGGCGAAGTCTGGTTACAGCAAGCACACGCATAACAAGTTGGACTGGATTGCCTGGGCGGTCAAGCTGCTGAATGTCCTGCCTTACGCAATAAACAGTATCGAACCGATTCACGCCTCGAGCATACATTGCGCCCAACTCGGAAAAATTCGTAATGTGATGCATACAAGCTCAAGAATGACCAAATATCAAAGATCTGCCTGATTGTCCATCACAACATACACCAGCTGCAGCGCCTTCCGCGCCATCGCCAGGCTTCCATATTTGGATCGAACTAGAAAAGCGGATGAGCTTGGTGATGAGCTATAGAACCACAAAGCAGCTGCGTAGCCCTCACAGGGAGTGTTTCGAGTGGCGCGCGTCGAAGTACATTGAGTTTCGCGAGTATATCCAACGCACTGAACAAGAACTTGTCGCTCCTGGAGTGGATGTTGTCGTTCGTGATACGCTTGTTTGGGTTTCTGCGCACACGTTTGGAAACCGCAACTTGCTTCGTCTCCACTTAACGGATGCTGAGCCGGAGGAGACAATGGATGAGCTCATGGAGGTATGGATGCGTTGGCAGTGTTCACCCACTGGCTCTCTTCTAGTTCCGTTAGGTTTACGAAGCAAGTGAGGAAGGACGCCACGATGTGGACGCTGTTTTGTTGACGGCTACCATCTTCTCGGAGACCCTGGAAACGCCCAATCTTCCTGTCAGTGGCGCCGTCATCGAGTTCACCAACTCTCGTCGGCGTCTCGTGTACGATTGACGATACTGCCAATTCGTGAGTCGATTGAATGATCTGGCTGTTGAATAACTTCTCCACGATCCCTGCTACCCTTGACTGGCCAGCTAAACTTGCACTAATGGGAATATAAGAGCGCTATGAAAAAACTTGTCGTGTGGTGGCTGAAAAATCGCGGATCTGGCGTATGTAGACCGGATTCTCAGTCCCGCGGACAACGAAAACTAAGTTGGGAATGGCCTGTGGATCACCGACTTCTTGACGGGAAACGCAGGGACTTGGAGATAACTCAGACTCTTTGAAGTGAAGCCCGAAAACCCCAACACGTCGACACACAAGAGCTTCACACTCTTGGTTGCGAGAAGATGCTTAGAAAATTGCCAGGGAAGACAAAAGCGGGCGGACGAAAATACGCTGTCCAAATGCCACACAAAACCGGCCGTACGACCGGTCAACACCGCGGCCCTTTCCAGCGCAAGCGCCAATACACGACCGCGCAGCCCTCTCTCTCCTTCTTGGTGACGCCTCCGTGCGTGTGGTGATCTTCTGGAGCTGAGTTTTGTAACGGCCGAGACTTGATTGACGAGACTTGTGCGAAAGGGGGAGAAAATTCTGAACTGACTGCCCAGGGGAAGACGGGAGGAAGTGGTCCCTCCTCCGCCTCCACCCTGGCTTATTGGGTGGATGTAAAAACCCACCGGCCCCTCTTGGGTCCACTAAATGAATGTCTTACACTACTCCTACTGATGACGAAGCAAATGACAGCATCACGGATGAGGATGAAGATTCGAACGAAACCCTCGATGTTGTTGACTACCGTGATGTTGAAGTAACAGGCGGTGATTTGGATGTTGGTGAAAACTGACACCATTCACAACATCATCGTCATCGGGAAAGTTACTGGTGTGAGAGTATCAACAAACGGACAAATTCAAAAGCGCGAATTGAACGGCCACAAGCCAACATACAAGATGTAGTCTCTTACGCACTCAACAACGCCCTCGATGTGCAGCGTGAGGGCACTATCGTAATTCAGGACCCAAGAATCTCCATTGGTACAACCCTCCCAGCTCTTGGTAACGATTAATGGGTTAAGAAGGAATTCAGGCCTGGATGGGCTATTCCACCAAGGCGAGGGGAGATGTACGGGAGGCGATACATCGCAGAGTTTCGTGACCAGATAAAGCGGCTGTTTCTACGAGGAGAGGTGAACAAGGCACTGAGGGTTGGTCCAGGGCGTATGCGCGAGATTTTACAGGATGCACATCCTGGTCGACATGACATCCCGATGGAGAACGAAATTCGTCAGGAGGTTGCAAAGCTGAAGAGCCAATATATCCGAGAGAACAACAGTCAAGATTCGTCCGAGCATCGCGTGCGACACGCCCCTCGTTCAACCGATCCAGCATTGAAGGCATTCATGGAGTTTGTAAACTGCGCTACGACTTTCTCGGTCGAGACTGGAGGCTTCTCAACGGTCACAAAGTCGTAGCACAGTTTAGGGATGCGTTTCCAACCTCGACCCTAAAGGACAAACAGGTGAAGACGAAACTGGCCAACACAAAAACCAAACTACGAAAGATCACTCACAACAGATCAGTAACAAATCACAACAATTAATGCGGGTAGTGCTACGAAACAATAACAATTCATAGGCTGGAATCTGACTCACCAGCCACTTCCATCATTGCCGTAGATCTTCCTCTCGATCGACTCGAACCTCGGCACCTCCATATCGCCCTGTGGGTGACCAACAACCAGCGTCATGCCCTCGCGTATGAAAGCCACGTCATCGCCCGACACATCGGCCATATCCAGTTCGAGCTTGCGCAGACGAACGCGTGAGTATGGAGCCAAGAGCGTCGCCCCGACCGAGGCGCGGCGCGGTGCCGCTCGTCTGTCGCCATCGTATCTGCCCAGTGGATGACGAGTCCGTGGAGAGCCGTGCTTGTGGCAGCGACCGCCGCGAGGAGACGGTGCGCTGCGTCGCCGCCGTTGAACGTCAAGAACATCACGTCCACTCGCCGGAGGCGGTTGGTCTTGGTCATCCAATCGAGAAGCCACTGCCACTTGGTGTCGAAGGACTAGGGTCTGAACGGTATATCCACTCTGGCGTCCGCGATGGCCGTGAATAGCCGCGTGTACAACGGCGTGGTCGTATCGGCCGCGCGGCAAATGGGGACGATGAGGGCGACGCAAAAGCCGCTGGGCGCCTTGTCTCGCACTCGCTTGAGCAGTGCCTCTACGTCGCACAGCACGGCGTCGTCGTGGTCGGGGCGCGTCATTGTGAGCTCGATCGTGAGCTCCACGGTGGGGGTTATCATGGCTGATCCGACCGTGAGCGCGTCGCAAAGTGCGCAAAACTCGCTGCTCGCGGTCACGTGCTGTCACGCAAACAGCGCGTCGTGGATGCTGCCGACGCCCGTGCGCTCGCTGACCGCGCTGGCGACCGACAGCGTCACGCTGGACACGACTGCCCGCGTCGCGACTAAGCAGCGCCCACCAGGGGCGCGCGAGGTCGAGGAGCTTCGCCATGGTCTTACTTCACGCTAGGGGCATGAATCAGGGGCTAAGTGGTGGGTATGGGTTGAGCAAAGCGGGCCATAGGACCCGTGGACCGACCCGGGCTCGGCAGAAGCGTAAGGTTACCTTACAAGCAGGCTTTGATAGCAGTTCCCAAAATAGTAATACTACTCTACTATGACGAATGTTTATATCATAGTACTATAGTAAAATGGTATAAATGACCGATACACACATATATTGTTATCAATATTACTCTGAGGATGTCAAAGTGGAGTAGATATTACTAAATCACACTAATATCAGTGTGGTCCACTCATCAGCGAACACCATCGAACATGGGTCAGTTCAGTGTGACGACGTTGAACACGTCGGTCTTGGACGAGGGATCGACTCGATCGCGGCCGCCTCTCCCAGAGCCCACCAGCAGCAGCAACATCGCCGCCGCCTCGCCCAGAGCCCAGAGCCCAACACCAGCAGCAACATCGCCCGCCCAGAGCCCAGCGGCAGCAGTAGCAAAATATTCCAGCCGTCATGGGAATCCCTACGCGCAGCAACACCTCCTTCACTCACACAACCCCAATTTACGACGCACCAGTTTTGAAACCAGTACGGAAAGATGCACAAGATGCTCTTCGGATTGAATCCGATAGAATCGTCACAAATTGGCTAGAACTCTCTGTTGACTGGGCAGCCGTCGATAGCGCTCAGCACCCAGGCCAGGAAGGAGACCGCCCTGCGTTGTTTGCCACGCACGCCAACGGCAACGACTATTGGGATCTGCTCGCACTCTACCGTGAAATCGACATCTACGCATGGTATAGGAACGAAGGAGAGCTCAGATTCCCCACGATAGCCGCTCTCGCCAAGGTTTGGCTCGGTCGGGTGTCCTCGTCGTCGTTCCAGGAGCGCGTTTTCTCTACAGGAGGCATCGTAATGAGCCCTGAACGTTCTCTCACGGACACCGACCGAGCCGAGAAGCAGCTCTTGCTCTGCCACAATCGGGAAGAGCTCGACCGACTCCAGCAGTAGATGCAAGTGGCGATACACCTGCATATTACCTCAATATCACTTCAATATTAATATATACTATTTCGTATTAGTTTACTCTTGGCATATATATGATACATACTTAATCGTATTCGTCAATAGTACTTATAATTAATAGTATTATTAAGTAGCTGAACTGAGGTTACTATAAAAGCCTGCTCACAAGGACCAACCAATCAGTGGAACTTTGTAATAAAATCCAGCCAATCGACGGCGGCCAAGTCACCCAACTAGGTTTGTTGGAGTCTATCGAGGCCGGAATGTTCAACAACCCACACAACTCGAGGTCAAAACCCAATCAATTTCCGGTGAGCCCAAGACCTCACCAGCTTCACTGTGCCTACCACTTTCGATTTCCTGGTGGAAAAAACATCGCCTCAGAGCCTTCACGTGTGCCTATGAAGTAAGGCACCGCACGATCCGTGGCTCTTCCTTTCCGTTTCTCGTCGAGTGTTCGGTAATGTTGTGTCTTTGGTTTTTCGTATTTACTGGGCGTGACATATCTATGCGCTCATATTGACCAGCTATGCCAAGATCCAGAAGAGAACGCAGAGCATATCCGTTTGCCTGTGCTACAAAGCAAGGGACAGAAGGTATCCAAGTTTGAGTATATCGCCTCATACTGTCCGTGTGATGAGCAGAAGGTTCAAGCTCTTTTGACGTGTAGTAGCGTCAATTTCCACGGCTGCACGGCGTATGTGCCGGGGTTGACGTGTCCCACCGTTCGAGACTTAGGGGTGGTCGTGATATAACACGCGGCCGCACTTGTGACTCTCAGGACTCTTTGAAGCGAGAGTTAGAGCTTGAAACCCACCTCAGTGATCGCCTCACACAATTCAGTGGGCAAACAATCGCGGCTTCAACGCGGGGCTTCTTGTATTTGCTTGACCAATCAATGCCTTCCACCCTTAGCTACGCCGCCAGGCAGAATGACACTGATTCAGTGAATAGACTTTAGCTGACAACCCGGGGACTTGGAGTTGATCTCGATAGAAGGGACTTGTGTGCTTCTTGGAAAAATGGGTAGTCTGTATTCTTTGTGTGTTTTCTTCTGGGTTCTTCCCCGAGGGGTCGCTCCCCCAGGATGTCACTAATGACGGTTCGGTAGGGACTGTAACTGGTCACTAACGACATTGGTTTCACTACCGACATTGGTTCCTTCCTAAAATATGCACTGAAACTGTTTCCTGTCTGTCCAGCACATGCACATGATCTCAAACTTGGTGTGGGTTTGGTGTGACTTGCGCGGAGCCGGATTTCCCTAAGTCGTGGTCTGCCTTGACCGTTGACACTGGTTCGGCCAAGTCTTTCTTGCAGTCAAACCCGGTTGACACTGATTCTCTCGGGTCTTCATAGTGGACTTCCAAATTGAGCGCCGCACTTCATCACACTTTTATTCCGACGAGATCCTAGAGCCCATGCTGATGCTGCTTTTCTCGCCGGCTAATTTCCCTCCAAAACTTGACGTTGACAACATCGATTGGGTTATTGACAGATTTTTACCCATGACCCCACCATCTCCAACTCGAACGTTGACTTACACAGATGTTGAAGGTCAATAAATACCACGAACTTCTTTATAGCATTCCAGCTTTTTGGGCGTGTTGTTGCTGCATCGTTGGTTGGTCATCACCACACGTGGTGGATGCCGTCGCGTTTTGCTCATGCGGGCTGCCGCCGCCCTGTAAAGCAAGCGCCGGCTGCCGCCACGCTGGGTAGGTGATACGGGCTGGCGCCGCGCTGGGTAGTTGGTGGTGGTTGGTGCCGGCTGCTGCCGCGCTGGGAAGTCGGTGCGAGCTGCTGCCGGGCTTTACGGTTGAGCGTTCTGTGGAAGGTGTAGATATTGGAGCTGGGTGTCGGACCAACCCTGAAATGTGCGAGGAGCCGAAGA
This sequence comes from Pythium rishiriense, assembly GCA_023335895.1. NCBI lineage: Eukaryota > Oomycota > Peronosporomycetes > Pythiales > Pythiaceae > Pythium > Pythium rishiriense. The sequence continues at coordinate 11,178 of JAADVT010000810.1, forward strand.
ACGCGACTTGTCGCCCAATTCGAGAACAAACTTCGTTGTGGGTCCCAGTCATTGCGTGTCTCTGAAACGGCACACGAAGTTTTGCTTTCTTGGGGGCATGTCTGTAGAGACAGATAGGCAGTTGTCGCGCTTGGAATTTGGCGCAGTTCTCCGCGTTGTCCATGACGAGTTTCCGGATCTGTCTCCAATTCTCGGCCAAAATATATAAGAACTGCACAAGCGCATGATTCCGGCGTCTCTCGAGGCCGTTGTGAGGTCGCTTTGGAGATTCTTCGGTAGTTTGAGATGTGAGATTAGCCACGACGCATTCTCGCAGCGTTTCCTAGCGTCACGCTGCGCTAAGGTTAAGTGCTTGCTGCTTGCATAATGTCCGACCGTGATGATGACTGACGGCGTCTCGACCTAGGAACACGTCCTGCAAAAGACTCGAAACGATGCGCACAAATGACACGACGCGCGCGACACGAAGTGGCACGCTTAGCATTATCGACGCTGCAACCACAGGAACTTCAACAACCTTATCAAGACCACGTGCTCGGTCGCCGATTCGAAACTTGCCGTCTAGCAATCGTCGTGTCAACCAAAGAGGCGATGAGTTTCAATCGTTCGAATACAATCGCGACCAGATGATGCAAACGACAGTGGTTTTGACAGGGCCAAGCCTCCGCATCGGCAACGCCTTCACTAAACACCCACGATAATGCAGACGAAACGGATCTACCAACGTCTGATACGGGTAATCCACTCAGAGATGACGCTCGAGCCGAAAGCGCGCCACACGCTCGTGAGCCGCGCCTCGTTCGAGGAAGTATTCAGGAGCTTGAATTGGGTGGGGTGCTGGCGGGCGCCACGCAAACGGAGGCCAGTCGACGCCACGACGAGCATGCTTATGGTACGTCAGTGTCTTGCTCTACCAATCGTGCGAACAGTGCCTACGTGTTCTCCCTGCTTGCACGAGAAGATGGTCTGAATCAGGACTCAGGTCTTGCAAACCTACCGGATGGCTACCACCGATTCAAGGAACTTATCGGATGGGACCACGACGAACATGACCGCCTTGCCGCGTTACTCTCATGGCCAAACGCTTATGTTCCTGTGGAGGCCCTCCACCCAAGCATTCGTCGACAGGCACGCGACTTTCGGCAGCACCGACAAGCTCTTCAACGGGATTTGGACCAACCAGTGATTTAACAAACACGGCGCCGTCTCACTGTCGCGAGCACCTCTCATTCTGTGGACGCAAAGACGTCACTCGACATTTCCGTCACATTCATAGCTACTCTACATCCATACCGTCGTCTCCGACGTCAGAATCGACACTGTCACTTCAATCTGCTCCGTTGGCTCCCTTTGTGTCGTCAACCCTTCAGGCACTCATCAAGCTGAGTTGATGGCGCAGGCACTGTTGTCTCGACGGCTGGTTTCGAACAACACGACCATGTCAAACTCAACCGCGGGAAAAGACCCTCATTTCCAAAACCGAACTTAACTTTGGCGACTTTCACGAGCGACCACAACTCCGTGGATTTCACGTCATTACTTGTCTTATTCATAGCTCAAGCAGGGGATTGACGCTACATAATCGTGGCAGTTGTCGGGATACCGCTGGTGACGAGAACTGTGTGGTCAGTCACCTCAGTGCGATGTGCACACTGCTTGGAGATCAGAGAGCCGCTCGAGCCGGCGAGAAACCCTCTCGTGCCGGACGCAACCTCGATGATGTCTGTGGAAGCACGGTCGCAGCAAGAGATCTTATCAAGCAGATGGAAGGACATGTCGGGGTGCGAATTATATCGGAGTACAAAAAGGATGATCTTCGAGGGCACGCTCAAAAAGGATGTCTTGCGAGTAAGAAATCCAAAAAGGATGGATGCGCGAGCGCAGGGCACAAAACGGATGAGTTACGAGTTCCCCATCACATGAAGAACACTATTTATGGCTCATTACGAAAACGCTATTTACGGATATGTGGGGCACCCGAGTTGATGCCGGATGGCCGAGCACAAGATGGCGGTCGCGACCAATGACTGCATGTGGCTGCTCGTGACTGGCTGTGGCTGCCGGTGGCTAGTAGAGGCTTGTTTGGTCAAGTGGTGGGTATTTTGTTGCTACCTTGGTGTTCAGTTGTGCTCTCGAAGTTACCATGTCAGAGGCGTTCGCATTCATCGACGATGGCGCGGGTTCTCCGTCAGTCCAGCTTTACCCGACAGTCTGTACACCAGTCCCACGAGGACGCGCTTGCGGCAATGGAGTTGGTCGAAGCCGATCGTTACCTATTCCTCTACAACAAAGGGTCCAGAGGCCACAACGCCGTGTACCGCGTGCTTCGTGCTCCAAGTTGATGCGTCTTGTGCGTGGTGTAGATGACGCCGACGACGAGAGCATCGCTCTTGAGGAGAGCGGCACGCATGGAAGGTGGCGGTTTGCGTTGGAGACAAGCGGTGTGCACACCGGGGACGTTAGCGAGGTGAAGAAGGCGGGCATAGCATCCGCACTCAAGCGTGATGTTGACTTCACCCGCATCGGCGCGTGTCCCGCCAAGTGCGCCAGACTACTCAAGCAACGCTACAAAAACGATGCGATAAGGCTCAGCTTGATGCCTGATGAACTGCAACTGAAGAACCGCAAGTCACAACTTCGCCGAACCCTACAAGGTATGTTTACGAGTCTGACTTTTTTTTCGGTGGAGTGCTAACGCGATGGACTATGGGTAAATAGGAGGTTGGAAGATTAAGACGCCAGCAGCTTTGTTAAAGTGGGTGTCAGGGCATGTGTGTGACACCGCAGCAAATTTTTTCGGTGCCCCTGACACTGCGACGTTCAACAAGTCCGTGGAGAGCAGCATGGACGATCTCCTTGTCCTCCGCACTTTTAGTCACGACGCTGACATAGACGGCAACCAGGTCCAGTCATTCGGAATTGTTTTCAGCAGTCGAAAGGTGTTTTCGAACGTCAAGTACGCATTCGAAGATCATGGTGAAGTGCTCGGCGTGAGTGATGGTACATACAAGATCCACTGCGGCGGTTGGACGCTGGTGAACTTTGGAACCTACTCCACTCGCTGTGTGCGTCGCGAATTCCCAAAGTACTATGTCCCCTGGGCGTTTCTATTTGTCCGCACACAGCATACCGAGGCGTATCGTGAGCTGTTTGCGACGACCGTCCGCTGCGCTCGGCTTTTTTTTGGCCTCGAACTCTCTGTCAGCCTCGGGAGTCTCGACCACGCGGCCTGCATCGCCAACGGAGTGATACACACGAAAAACAATCATCTGCATGGCGAGTGGGTGGAAGATTCGTTTCAGAGCTGGTAGTCCGACCGGAATAACGACCGCGAAGACTACCAGAGCAACTTCGATGCCTCTACAAATGAGACCCAGGGCTGAAGCCCCGCTTCGATCCGCTAGGTCAGAGCCGGGTACGGGACCACCTCGAAACCCAGCCGGGGAAAAGGAGAGCGTTTACCCCGTAGACCTCTAAAAATTGCAAACAAACAAGGTGTCCTCCTACTCCAGCCACTACCAACAGTCGTGACACGCACAAACAAGCAATATGGAATACCTCAAAAGCAGGTGAACCGATTCCCTCGGTAGGGAACTAAAGGGAGTTGTTCTCCCCTTAACTCA
>JAADVT010000811.1:0-14793 GCA_023335895.1 Pythium rishiriense
AAAAAAAAAAAAAAAAAACGCCAACGAGAACGCGCCCGCCACCAACAGTCCAACGCCCTCCAGAAGGCGCTCATTCTTCAATTTCCCTCCAGCCCCACAGATCCTTCTTCCTCTTCCACCTCCACCAAGCATGCCGGCGATCCAGCTCACGCCCGCGACGTCCGTGCGCTTGGGCCTGCGCGCCGTCCAGTTCGTGTGCTCGCTCGTGGCGCTCGCGACCATCGCCGCGGGCTTCCGCAGCGTCTCGTCGTTCGGGCTCTCGTCCATGCTCGGCTCGCACTCGACCAACTTTAGCCTCCTGCTCAACTACACGACCATGCTGTACGCGCTGTATGAGCTCCTCGCGGTCGAAGTGTACCGCGCGGTGCCGCGCGCCCAGCGGCTCACGTCCGTGGCCGTGGACGGCACGCTCGCGCTCGTGCTCTTGATCGGCGCGATCGTGCTGGCCACGTCCGACTACGTCTCGGACTGCGACTCGTACGGCTACGCGCTGCGCTGCAACAACCTCACGACCGGCACGGTCTTTATGTTCATCGCGTGCGCCGCGTTCATCTGCTCGGCCGTGCTCACGTTCCTCAACAAGCTCGCACCGGCGGCGAGCGGCCTCGAGGTCGACCCCGAGGCCGGCGAGACCAACCCGTACGTCGAGGAGACCACGCCCAAGGCGCTGTCGCCCATGGGCGTGAGCCCGTCGGCCAAGGTCTAAGGCCGTTTGGATGGTTTTGTACGTGAATAACACATGCGCCCGACTCTGGGACGGCGCCCACATAAATATACCGGGGGACTTGCGCTTCACCTGCAATGTGTTGGCTTGTAGTACTGAATGCAGTTGGGTTCGGCTGATCAAAAGATATCTCTCTCATTGGTACCAGCCGACATTGTCAACGTATGGCACCGATGCCGAGGACGTGGGGAGTCTCTATCGCGAACGAGACTCCCCAGGTACATGCTACGGAGTACTACGTAGTATCGCTCTTCCGCAGTGAACTCGTGGCTTTGGTTTCGACTCATGTTTACCACCATTGTTCGTCATGGGTGGTATGTCACACCCGCCCATTCATCCAAAAGGCGTCGTCGTAAGAGCACCCTACCAGACAGAATCCCAGAATGTCAGCAATGCTTCCACGGTCATTTCAGAGTTTTCCTTCGATCACGAGACGCCACCACAAGCCTCACCTTAACCAAGCTTTTCATCATGGAAGTTTCCTCGTCCACTCGACTTATGCTTCGCTGTGCTCAGCTTTCAGTGTCGCTCGTCGCGCTCGCGTTGATTGCGTCGAGCTTCAAGGGCGTGGGCGATGGTGTGGCCACAATTGTGTTTGGCTCGGACGCCATCAACTTTGGCTTACTGGCTTACTGGCGACGTGGACTTCCGTGCTGTACGCACTCTACCAACTTCTCGCCGTGGAATACTTCCAGGCCGTGCCTCCTCCACAATTCAAGGCGGCTATGGTGTGTGACGGTGTCGTGATCGTTCTTCTCGTAGTCGCGGGCATCGTGATGGCTACAAGGATTGGGATGGTGCTGTGCAGTGTGCCAACCTCACGACCGGCATGGCCTTCACGTTCTTGACGGCGCCTATCTACTTCATCACACTCGTGCTTGTCGCACCCGACGACAACGAAGGCCGCAAGAATAATGTCTACCATCAGAACGCGTCGCCCAATGTCATCACGTACAATGGAGGGAAGACCATGCAAGTGTAAAAGCCAAAGCAGGCCACTCATCTTGAGATCGTTTGTGGGGGCAGCGATCATTAATATGAGCACCACTGGTTCTAAACAGACAAATGTTTAATCACCAAACATGTCCACGACGGTGGATCAACGCCTCAGACCGTTTTCATCTAACAGTTACCTGTATGACATTGGTGACTTTCAGGATCACCGACCGGCCCAGACTTCCGAAATGAGTGCAGTCAGGATTCCTTGTCGGCTCCATGTCTGCAGGTCGACAACAGCACCGGGAAGCCTACGAATAGTCTATATTCGTAACTTTACCATACTTTGAAGCCCGTTATCGTAATTTATAGAGCATCATGCCCATCAAGATCCGAGGCCCCCATTCCTTCCTTTCTCTCTCACCCCATGATGCCGTCGCTGTCCGCGGCCTCGCTCGCGCGCGTGGGGCTGCGCGGCCTGCAGAGCCTCAGCGCGTTGGCGGCCATGGCGGCGCTCTGGACTGCGTTCCGTCGCGAGGCGCGCTGGACTGCGTTCCGTCGCGAGGCGCGCTTCGGCCGCGTCGTGATGCTCGGCAGTCCGACGGTCACCTTTGCGCTGCTCGCGAGTTACTCGGCGGCGCTGTTCGCATTGTTCGCGCTCAGCACGCGCGCGCAGCTCGCGCTCCAGCGCACGCTGCTGCTGTGCGACGTCGCGCTGGCGCTCGCGCTGCTGGCCGCGGCGCTGCTGCTGGCGACGTCCGACTACGTCGCCGACTGCGCGCTGTACGACGGCGCCGTGGACTGCTCGACGCTGCGCACGGCCACGAACGCGGCGTTCGTGGCCCACGTTGCGTTCCTGGGCTCGGCCGTGCTCGCGGCGCTCCAGACCCCGACCAACGAGGAGGACCCAGACGACGAAGAGGGGTTGCTGGCCAAGACACACCGCGAGTGACCGCGTCTTGTGGGACGTGGCGGTTGAAACAGAGAGAGAGAGCCGGGGACGTGGCCCCGTGGCCATGGAGCGCTGGGTCGCACTGGGAGAAAACGGCACCGATGTTCACAACACGAGTCGCGTGGCTGGCATTCCGATTCGGCTGGCAAATGGGCGTCTTCGACTCGGTGTGGCACTGGACCGCGCGGCTGGTCGCGCGGCTGCTGCAGTTCGCGCTGTGCCTCGCGGCACTGATCCTGCTCTCGACGGGCTTCGTCACGGGCACGTTCCAGGGCCACAGCACGATGCTCGGGGGCCGCTACGTGTTGGTGACGGCGGTGCTCACGTTTCTCGGTTTGGTCTACGCGTTCTGGTGGTTCGTGTTCATCGAGCTGCTGCGCTGCTCGGAGCGCCCGCGCGCGTTTTACTCGGCTGTGATGGACCTCGTGCTTGCGCTGAGTGTGCTGGTCGCCGCGATCGTGCTGCTGCTCTCGGACTTTGTGCGCAACTGCCTCTCGTTTGGCCATTTCGTGCGTTGCACGAACCTCAACATCGCCGTGATTCTCATGTTTCTTGCCACGGGCTCGTTCCTGCTGACGCCGTGGCTCGGCCACCGCTGGGCGAGACAGCAGCGCGAGCACGAGCGCGTCACGCAGATTGACGCTGAGACCCCGCGAGACACGTACCACCCGGCAGCGACTCCGACCACGACCACGACAGCGACGACACACAACGAACGTAACCAGCCCGACATGCGCGTCTGAAGGCTCTCTCTCTCTCTCTCTCTCTCTCTCTCTACGAATATCAAGTTGATCGTTTGTGCTGCGAGCGGCGGCAAGCCATTGCTGGGGCAGCATGGGCGTAGGTAAATGTAACAAGGACAAGAACGTGTATTGTCATTTCTTCCGATTCGTACTGGGTCATCACTAGGGGATGTAGGAACAGGGCGATTGCGTCGATTTCGTGGTGGATTCGGAGCATGTCGTGGTGGGCGCTCTGAGTTCGCGATAAAGGTCTCATGCCGTGTCGCACTCGGAGCCTTGGGCTCTTCTTCATTTCAACCGTCGCTACTGTAGCGACGATCTGGGACCGGACGGCATTGGGCGAACCTACCGTTGTGGATATGGGACCGGGGAGGATGCTGGCCAAGGCCAAGTCTCCTCTCCTGTTTCATTCTCGCTCTTCCCGACCCACGCGCCAACCCCAGTCAACGCCAGACAGAGCTTCGGTCACCATGTGGATGGTTCGCACGCTGCTCCGCTTCCTCCAGGCCGCGTGCTGCCTGGTCGCGCTGATCACGGTGTCGTCGGGCTTTGTGACGACCTCGTACTATGGCTACACGAGCATGCTCGGCAGCAGCCCCGTGACGTACACGCAACTCATCTCGTACATGGGCTTTCTCTACGCCTTGTTCATGCTGCTGCTGGTCGAGCTGATGGGCTGGTTCGCGCGGCCGTTCTGGTTGTTTGAAGTCGTCAGCGATTTTGTCCACGCCGTGCTGCTGCTCGTCGCCGCGATCGTGCTGCTGTGCTCGGACTATGTCCAGAACTGTGGGGTCTATGGCATCATGCTGCGCTGCCGCGCGCTCAACACGGCCGTCGTGTTTTCGTTCATCTCCATGGCGCTGTTCTTGATCTCGTTGCTGCTGCTACTCTTTTGGGATCGCGCAGACCGAGACACGACGACCGCGACGACTGCCGGCGGTCTGGAGAGTGGCCGCCACGGCCACCCGACGACGCAGTACCATGCGAGTGAGACCCCGACCACGCGCGACTCGCCCAAGAGTCCCTCGGCCCGCATTTAAGCTCAAGCCCCCTCCACACTGTAGCGTGCGACCAGCTGCTTGGCTTTGCCATAGCGGCTGTGGACTTCATTTGCATATCTTTCTCTCACTTCCGTCGATGCCTGCTAATAAAAAAAACGAATGACAACGTGGAATGGAAGACTGGACCTAAACTGCGTGGAAATGGCTTTTTCAAACACACTTGGGATATATTTTGTGGTCGTCGAGGGCTGCCGTCGTCTAGCTCGCACCATCGCCGTTCATTGTTCTTGGCGTGCTACTGACATGGCCGTGACGCCAGCCGTCACATCACACGTGGAATGCGTTTAGATCTTCTCGGTGAGCTCCGGCACGGCGTTGAAGAGATCGCCCACAAGGCCGTAGTCCGCGACCTGGAAGATCGGCGCCTCCTCGTCCTTGTTGATCGCCACGATGGTCTTGCTGTCCTTCATGCCGGCCAAGTGCTGGATGGCACCCGAGATGCCGACGGCCACGTAGAGCTCCGGCGCCACGACCTTGCCCGTCTGGCCGACCTGGAGCTCGTTGGGCACAAAGCCGGCGTCGACGGCCGCGCGCGAGGCGCCCACGGCGCCGCCGAGCTTGTCGGCGAGCTTGTAGAGCATGTCAAAGTTCTCGCCGCTCTTGAGGCCGCGGCCGCCCGAGATGACCACGCGCGCCGAGCCGAGGTCCGGGCGCTCCGACTTGCTGACTTCTTCCGAGACAAACTGGGTCTTGCCGGCCGCGGGCGCCTCGGGCGCGGCGCTCACGGCGGCGCTGCCTCCTTCGGCCGCGGCCTTTTCAAAGCCCGTGGCGCGCACCGTGATGAGCTTGACGGCGTCCTTGGACTTGATCTGCGCGATGGCGTTGCCGGCGTACGTCGGGCGCGTGAACGTGTCCTTGTCGGTCACGCCGATGATGTCCGAGATGGGCGCCGCGTCGAGCTTGGCGCCGAGGCGCGGGAGGTAGTTCTTGGAGGCGTTCGAGCTCGGCGCGAGGATGTGCGTAAAGTTGTGCGCCTTTTGCGTGGCCTCGAGCAGCGCCGTGACGTCCTCGGCCACGAGGTGGTCGTACTTGGCGTCCGCGGCCGTGAGCACGCTCTTGACGCCGGCGATCTTGGCCGCCGAGGCCGCGACCGCGCCGGCCTGCGAGCCCAGCACGAGCAGCGTCACGTCGCCGCCGAGCTGGCCCGCGGCCGTGACGGTCGAGAGCGTCGCACCGGTCACGCCGGCGGCGTTGTGCTCGGCGACCACGAGCGTCGAGAAGGCCTTGGTGGTGGAGATGCGACGCACAAACTACGACGGAGAAAAATACAACAAAGGAGACGAAAAAAAACAATGTGTCAGAAGGTTGTGTGGGAAGGTGGTCTATCCAGAGATCCGCATTTGGTGGGCTTCTCTGGATAGACGCCGGGCGTATCCAGAGGCGGAGGGGGGAAAGATCCAACCACTGGTACTCGAATTGTAGCGCGGTGGGGTCTTACCTGACGAGCGAACATAGTGGTGATGGAGGTGGTGTCGGCGATTTGAGCTGTGGGGGGATCGAAGATGCGGCACAGCGAATGCGGACGGCAAAGCGCACCGCACGTGCGTCGACGGCGGCGTGAGCGCTGGCCCAATCCAAAACGCTCGCAGCACGTCGAACTCCTCTTTGTCCCCGGCGTTAACAACCCTTAACATCCATTGAAAGGGCGTACAATGTGAGCTGTTAGCGGTGGTTAGGCACGCGAACTTGAACCTGGACCATGGTCCACGTCCTCGAAATCCGGTTTTTGAAGAAATCTGCTTGAAATAAAAACCTAGCTACGCTAGGTTATGCTGTAACAGAGGGATTTCCCCTCTCAACATATCGGAGGGAAGGGGGGAGGAGGAAGCAAGTGAGCTGATCAGCAAAAGGTTCGGGCCCCCACCGTGTCTTCGCTATCTGCCGCGTTGGTGCCACGTGCAGGTACGTGAACAACTTGGAGCGAAGGCGCGCGTGTGTCCATGGAGGGCGTTTAGACGCCTCTATCCTCCAGCCCCCGCCCTCCACGGACCACGCGCGCGAGCTTCGCCACTCGCGAGCGCTCCCGATCCCGAGGTCTAACCCTCTGTTCCCTTGTGATGACGTGGCTCGCCGGGAATAGTGTCTTCACGCCGCCTCCGTTTCCTCCCCCCTCCCTCCCTTCCGCTCCACAGCTGCACAAGATGGCGAAGACCGCTTCCTCGCACGCGCCGGGCTCGGCCGCGGGCATCGTGTCGGACTTTTTGGCCAAGTACCAGAAGACCACGCCCAAGAAGATCAAGCTCATCGACGGCTTCCTCGCGTACGTGCTGGCCACGGGCATCACCCAGTTTATCTATTGCGCGCTCGTCGGCACGTTCCCGTTCAACTCGTTCCTCTCGGGCTTTGTGTGCACGGTCGGCGTCTTCGTACTCGCAGGTGGGTCTCGTCGAGTGCTTTCTTTTTTGGTTTATTGAATTGTGGCTGACTCGACGCCGCTGTAGTCTCGCTGCGCATGCAGATCAACCCGGACAATGAGTTCAAGGACCGAACCGAGCAGCGCGCGTTCGCCGACTACCTGTTCTGCAACATCATCCTCTTCCTCGTCGTGTTCAACTTCATGGGCTAGCTCGTCAATCTGCGTACCAGTCCAGTGTGTCCCGCCTCCTCCACGTCTCACAATTCTGCCCCCAGCGACCATGGATACACTCGCTCCCCAACCATCCAAGAGCCAACCGCGGCCGCTCTTGGCGATCACTGTCATCTCCCAGTACGCACGCGTTGCCCCGTCGGGGCACGCACACCGAACAGACTTGTGAGACTCCCCCACGGCGTTCTGGGGATGGATAATCGAGACACGGTGGAGTGGGAACAATGGAAAACGGTATACAACTGCTATTTGATTCTCCTGTTGGCTGGTCTCTTCCATGCACTGCCGTCTTGTGGACGGATGGCGGCTGCTTCCAACGTTCTCCATGATGCTGCTTCGTGTCGGCATCTCAGCAAAAGGACACGACTGTACCGTATGATCAATTCAAAGTACGACCAAGCTTGTTAAGTTCGTACCCTGCTTTAGGTACGTACAATACAGTATACTGTATACTGATCGAGGCCAGATCCAGAACTCAGCGACAATCACTCACATTCAGCATTGTTGCAAAGACACGGATATCTGAAAGGAACGCTTTCCGGAAGGGATCTTAACTCACAGGAGAAAATCATGAATACTACATTTCACATCATATACTGGGTCTTTTCCGACGAACCCTAGTTCTCACAAAGCTTATGCTTCGAGCCGTTCTTCTTGACCTCTGCACCAGTGCTAGATGACGATCCCGCTTTCTCGGATCCAACTCCGACACCAACACCAGCACCGATCTGACCCTTGCCGCCGACGCCGACACCAGCACCGATGCTGCCACCAACGTCCACGCCGATGTTGCCCTTGGTGTTGATCTTGCCGTTGGGGTTTGTGGCAAGGTCGCTGGTAAATCCGATTCCAGCTGCCACGTCGATGCTTCCTGAGCCGCGGAGGCTGCCAGTGATAGTTGTCTTGCCGGAGGCCGGAGCTGGCGTGATTGTTGGTGTTAACGCCTCCTTGGATGGGGCTTGGTTCGCTGCTGCGACCGCAACGGCCACGGAGCAGAGAAGGAAGGCCGACTTGAGTGAGACCATGTTGAGAACTGGAGACTGGGGAGGACGAACTGAACGAAAAGCGACAGAGATGTACGCAGTCGTGTCTGCGTTGCCCACTGGATTGGTTTGCTCCGAAGTTGCTGCCGGAGAGAAAGTTTGAGAATGACTGAAGACCTCGGGGATCGCGGCAGAGAGGTCTCTTCATGGCAACAGGCAGGTGCGACACCCTCTGAGAAGTATCCCGGAGCACCAAGTTCCAGGCAGCAGCAGGTCGCAAGACGATAGAGGGCGCGAACGAGAAAGAGAGCGAGAGAGCGGGGTCGCGAGTTTGTGGGCGCCACGGACGCGACCACGTCGGCGTCTCTCTGCCGCATCACCATCTGAGAGCTGGCTCCATACTCTCTCTAACGTCATGCGGAAGGGATCACCAGGTGGTGCGTCCTTCGAGATCGCGAAAGAGCGACAGACACACGCCGTCGCTTGAAGACAGGCTACTAGAGGACCGAGCACTTCGTGCAGTTGTGGTGGCGAGCCACTCGACGACCCCTTTGGGTTCAGCACCTCAAAGCGCCAGGAGTTCACCTGTGGCATGGCCCGTTCGCCGTGCAGCGAAGTGTAGCCATGTTGACCACAAAAAAAGAGCATGTGCCCAGATGGGAAAGTCTCGTTCGCCCCCAAAACTATTCTAATGGGCGACGCCGACAAAGAGTTTTTCCATCTTTGAAAGCCATCTCGCGGTGTATCAGGGTCGCGTGTGGATCGCCCTGCGTGGTACCAAAAAACAAACGTTGAGCAGTGCTGGTTGGACCTCAAGAAGTAGGACTTCTGTGGAAAGATTTGTTTTTGGTTGGGCGAGATGGGCTCCACTCCACAACTCATGGCGCGACTGGTTTCCATGGAATTTTTCGCGCCAAAACAACGGATCGGTTACACGATCTCACGTACTTATTGCGGACTACATGAAGCGAAGATCGTATCTGAGGCCTCGAACACTAGTAGGCTCACTGCTCGACATGCCTCGCTGGGGTCGACGGAGTGGCGGGCGCTTCGATGTCAGCACACATGAACCAACAATACCAGCGCCTACATCGATGTGCCCAACATCAACAGCAACGCTGGCACCAGCATGGAGCTCGACCCTACTTGAGACGAAGTCGCCACTAGCGCTGCAGTCGATGCTGGTTTTGAGGTCACTACAGGTAATATCACAACGCGCGAAGTCATTCGTGGACACTGAGCCGTTGAGTTGGTGTGGATACCCAGACCTCCATGCATGATCAAGAAGAGGTATCTGTGATTCGGAACGCTGGGCCGTCAAAGTGGCCGTAGGTGTCGGAACTTGGTCGGGAGGCGCATGTATACTTACCAAACCTCGTCTCGTAAGCGGACATGGTCGAGTTGAGCAATGCGACACAGAAAATTCGACTGCTGGGGATAGGAAAGCACTGACGGATATGAGTTTGAGAAATGATCGCGGGAGTGTTTGGTCCTCCACAGCACTAGGACTCAACACTCAACAATACACAGATCATCTCTATCCCTGGATACGTACGCGGGGCCCCAGCTGGCCAAGACGCCACGTGGGCTCCTGGTCGTAAAGGCTCTATGTGTCTGCACAAATCTGGGTCATGGCTCTTCGACCTTGAAGTTGAGACCGTACAGTCCAGAAAAGTCTGTATCCGAGCACAAAATGGATACTGTTGAATGCTGAGAGTCCCATTTGGTAGGGGGGTGTCCGAAGACCAAGATGGGGAGGATCAGCTGGCACAACCTGAGCCACACGCACGCATGACATCATGGATCCGTCTCTGTACTCTCTGCCACGATTCACGAGAGTGATGGTCCATAATATACCCATACCACGTTTGGCTGCCTTTCCAGTATGATATTTCAACGGTGCACGCAATGACAACTCACCATGCGAGCAACGACAAAAGTAACTTGAAACAACGTCAAAGGGCTAACAACATTCAATTCTTTTTCTCACACTACAATCCTGTCTAGTTCTCACACTCGCCACGGAAACGGCTACCACCGGCGTTGATGCCGGCGTTGCCATTGATGCCAGCGCCACCGTTGACACCGCCACTGATACCAGCGCCAGCCTGGCCCTTGGCGCTGCCGCTGCCCTTGCCGTTCGCGTCGCCCTTGCCACTCACACCGCCGCTGATGTCGCCACCGGCGTTGATGCCGGCGTTGCCATTGATGCCAGCGCCACCGTTGACACCGCCACTGATACCAGCGCCAGCCTGGCCCTTGGCGCTGCCACTGCCCTTGCCGTTCGCGTCGACGGTGACGTAGGCGCTACCGGATCCGTCTGTAGTATGTGCGACACTTGCAGCCTTGTGGAAATTGTATCCCGTGGAGGTTTCCGTTGTGGTGACCACACTCGGACACGGCGTTGGCTTGTTTGAGGTTGTAGCTGGGGTTACGGTCGGGACGGTTGCTCCTTGGTACGATGACTGGCTTGCTGTGGCTACGGCCATAGCCACGGAGCAGAGCAGGAAAGCAGACTTGAGGCACACCATTTTCGACGAGTGTGCGCGACTGGAAACAACAATCGGAAGGACAAGTGGTGTAGGCTGTGCTGCTGACAGTAGCGATGTCGAGTTGGCTCGATGTCGCTGTCGGAGAGCAAGTTGAGGACTGAGAAGAGAGACCGTGACCTCGAGGAGGAGTCACGGAACCCACTGTGGGGGCTGCGCTCATGGAGCGAGCACGTGACTGCTACCTCCGCCACATCCGAGTGGAGCTTGTGCCATATGAGCGCATGGAGTATCGTTGAGGAGAACTTCATTGTTCTGGGGGCACTGATCTCATGCGAATTTTCTGGAATCAGCGCTTCGTCATGTTGAAGACAAGCGCGCACGCCATCCTTGTGGTCGGTTCCAACGGTACAGTCATTGGTTCTGACTGGTTGGTGATTGTTTCCATGGTACCGCATGCAGCACGTCCTGTTCTGTCAACGAAGCGCCTACCACGCGAGAGGATCACCAGTTGGCAAGAACGCCAGCATTTCCGTGGAGTGACTCGGAAGACTCCTCTGCGATGTGTGGTGCCTCACGCGACTATGATTCGTTCACTCGATGAGGGCCACTCGTTTACAGCACCAGTCGCCACTGGGTACGGTTCCACAAAACCTGTTGACACAGACAAGGAGCAGCCTCAGCGCAAAGCAGGTGGAGAGGTTTGAGTGGAGCACCCGTACCACCTGTGTCAAAAATGTAGCCATGTCATGCACAAAGACGTGCAACTCCGGTCGTCTGAGCCCATCAACACACACTGTTTGATCAGTTGAGGTTTCGGAATGCCGGCTGGACATTCATAAACTCAATCTGTGAAAGCTATGGGGCGGACCCGAACTCTTACCACAAAATCGCACGAGACTATACACTCGCGTAAAGCAGCCGTTGTATGTATGTGGTGTATTAGTTTCAATAAAGAACCCGATAACCCTTCAGCTAGCTTATGTTTGCCAGTCGGAAAGGTAAAGCAGCCTTTGGCTACACTGATCGTGAAGCGTCTCGACGTACCAGACTCTGCGCTAGGGTACCGGAGGCATTACCAGGAGCGGGTGTGGCAATCACGGTTTGTCAGTGGATGCGCACGTGACGAATCCCGAGTTGGGATTCAGGGACAGTGTGCGACCACCTCTGTGCGCGGACGCTCATTCGGGTCCGCTTGCGTTAGCTGAGAATAATAAGAACGTAGCGACGCAATTAAATTCATAGAACAACGGAGACTTCTCGTTCAGCGGATGCATGTTTCATTACTCACCTCCTCGTTTAGAGCAACGCCAGTTATCAAACTGGGAGATTAATTCCATCCAGCTATTGGCGTAATATCTACGCTTACTTGTCGCTCTCACAAAGTTTATGCTTCTTTGAGGCCGACACCGAGAGAAAGCTGGAGGAATCAGCACCAGTGCCCACATCAGCATCAATACCGACACCGACACCAACGCCTACGCCGGCGCCGATGGCAGTGCCGTCCGTGTTGTCGCCAGCACCAGTGTTGACGCCGAGGCCGACACCAGCGTTGATACCAGCACCAGCGGTCAGACCGCCGGCCGAGCCAGCACCAAGACCCACACCAGCGTGGATACCGACGCCAACGCCGACGCCGACACCGGCACCGATGGCAGTGCCATCCTGGCCCTTGCTGTGGCCCTTGTCCTGGTTCTTGTCCTGGCCCTTGTGCTTGCCGTCCGTGTCGAGCGAACCGCCCACACCGACACCCACACCAACGCCCACGCCGGCGCCGATGGCAGTGCCGTCCGTGTTGTCGCCAGCACCAGTGTTGACGCCGAGGCCGACACCAGCGTTGATACCAGCACCAGCGGTCAGACCGCCGGCCGAGCCAGCACCAAGACCCACACCAGCGTTGATACCGACGCCAACGCCGACTCCGACACCGTCTCCTGTGGTTTGGGTGCTGGACTTGTCGGTGTTGCTGACCTTCCCATTTGTCCCAGATTCGATGGCTGAGGTAAACCCGAGGCCGACGCCAACGTTGAGACTGCTGGCGCCACGAAGGCTTCCGCTGGACGCGGGCTTGGTCGATGTTGGCGACGGAGTAACCGTCGGCGTGTACGCATTCTGTGATTGCGCTTGGTTGGCGGACACAACGGCCACGGCCACGGAACACAAAAGAAGAGCTGACTTGAGGCACACCATTTTCAAAGGTGACGAGTGAGGAGCTGGATGGATGTCCTGGTCGAAAAGCACCAGAGAGGAGGATAATACCGCGTGCTTGAAGCTGGCTGGTTGTGTTACTCCGATGTCGTTGTCGGAGAGGAAATTGTAGAATGCTCTTCGATCTCGAGTCCACGGCAGCGGCTTTCGTGCACCACGATCGACGAGAGGAGCCCTTGAGGAGGCACAGGTCGCGACGAAGGGGGAGACACGAGGATCATTGGCCCGTCGTCGAGAGGTTGTCGTGATGAGGGTCCCTCATGGAGTTTCGCGACGGAGACAGAGAGACGCGAAAATGATTGGGCGTGGCAGTCGCGTCTACGCGCACGGTTGTACCATATGATACCGTCCAAACCCAGAATTTCGCCGGTGAACGGTGTTGTAGTTTCCGCGTTGAGGACTTTCGTAATCCGCTATTCTAAAGCTCCCAAAAAAGAATCGTGATACCGGTACAATTCACACAAGCACCGATTTCTTTCGCGGAAAAATAACCATTCAAATGTGGCTCTACACTGCTTTGCAAAGCGCACTTTGATTTAAAAGGAGTTGTAAGGAATTGCGTACGACACAGCGACTCACAACGAGGGGTATTCTCGAAGCGACTTTTATTCATGCGAAAGAAGTAAGCTGGGCCTATATTGAATGAGATCGGTGGCGTCGTTTTCTCGGATGGATGATTACACTCTTCAGCATCAAACACTTCAACAGCACACTACATGCAGAGCGAAACAATTTCGAAGGTGTATACCCTTGGACACCATGCGAGTGCTTCCCCACATGGCGTGGACTTCAAGATCTCGAGAGCGAGACGGCACGCATGAGTACTGTTGCGTGCGTTGCCCATGGGGTGGAAGTGACCGGATCACTGCCGCGGTCCACGGCCCAGGGCCACTCGTCGCCGACTTGCGACAGTGACCAATGGATACCTACTAGCTCCGCACAACCCATCAAGTGAAGGACGGACAAACACCGAGGGATCGAGCTAGACGTTACTGTTCCATGTGGAAGTCGGTCATGTGGCTCGGTGCGCGGTAGCCACAACATCAAATCGATCATTGCACGGTCGTGCGCAAAGTGTAGCCATGTTGGGGACAAAACCGATGCACTTTGTGGTTTCATCTGTTGTCTCTTGGCGACAAAAAAGGGGGATTGCGACGCGCGATCTTCTCGAAAGAGAAACGCGTGCCATCATCGCCCCATTGACTCAATACTGTAGGTGGACCCAGGACTTGGGAACCCCACATTAGAGGATCGCTGGGGAGAGTTGAGGGACTCTGGATCGCGACGACGTCACAAACCGACGCGTGACAAAGCTTTCGCCATCGCGTGGATCGGTCGCTGATTGCGAAACCGTTCTAGACCGCTCAGCATGGGTGGGATCCTGTTCCTGCTGTGAGAGTGGCGATGCTGGAGGGGGAGAAGAAGCAAGTCAAGAGTTGATCGCTATTACCCCAACACCCGCGGGTGTTTTTGTCTCGGTCGGTAAAGTGAATGTCAGGTAATGGAGGAGAACCGCGGGTTTCGAAGTGTCATTGGCTGATGCTATGTAATAATGGCCACGTGTAACATTCGCGCATCATGGCTGGGCGGTCTCACCAACTTGAGGTGGGGTTTGTTTACACACACGTACCAGTACCCGCACGCATACACTCCAGTATCGCGTAGGATATTCTGCGGTGATAAGTTTTGGTTCGCATCGCTCGATGCGACACACCGGTCCGAAACTCGGAGCGTGGAGGAAACATATCTTTTTCCCCAATCTTGAGATGCACGATGAGACTCGCAAAGAAGTGCCTCCACCATGCGATGACACTTGACGAATGTCCCAGAATTGCAGCGCTTTACACAAAATGGAGCTTCCAACTCGTACGTAGACGTTACAACAAACACTGGACGGTAGAACTCGATCTCGATCGTTTGTTGTGTTATACCAAAAGACACTCGTAAATAATCACGGTTGCTCGTGCCGATTGCTCCGAGAGGACCACGTACGCGCCACTGGTGGACGAACGAAGCGACGTCGGTTCACTGAGAAGAGCCACAAGCTTTGATTGGAGTATCAGAGTGATGGTAAGTGAAGCCATATCATAATTGAGAAAGATTATCATAT
>JAADVT010000812.1:0-14791 GCA_023335895.1 Pythium rishiriense
CACGCCACTGGTTCGGACGACGAAAGCGACGGAGCGGATCCGTGGGCGAGTGAGGACGAGACGAGCGACGACTACGACGCCGAGTATGAACAGTGGAACGCAGAGTACGTGTACGGGGACCACGACTCGGATCTAGAGTACGAGGACTACGAAGACCAACGCCGCGCGCAGAAGAAGGCCGACGCCAAGCAGACCGCGAAGTACTATTTAGAGGAGGCGACCAAGCCTCGCGATGACCAAGTGCTCGCGAACGATGAGCGCTACGCGCTTTATTGGGTGCATGACAAGAAGCAAAAACAAGAAATCCTGTCGCGTGTAGCTCGCGACTGGCGATTCCTCGTTCAACTGACTGCACGCCGTCAAAGACCGTATGAATATCGAGGATCCAGCGTTTGTTGACGCGCCAGGCGCCGTGAAAATCGGTCCCGACGGAGGTGGCGACTGGTGGATCAACGTGGTAACCACACCACACCAGCCTGGTAGCTACGAGGCCGATGAAGAAGCGATGCGAACGGGCTCAACAGCGAACTGGAACGTGCTCGGCATGAAAGAGGACCGGCGGTTCATGATGATTCGAGAGTCCATGATCTTGCAAAGCATGATGGCACAAGCCGACTACGGCGCGTGGCTGGAGGCGTTCAAGAACGTCGTGGCAATCTCACTTCCCCCATTTGTGCATGTGCATCCCACGCACCCAGGAGCAAGGAAACTGCCGAGACGGTTCTCCATTTCGTTCCCAGCAGAGTCGGAAATACGCGATTACCAATGGCGCCCCTTCATGAGATGGATGTTCCAGCCCAAAGGATGGAGTGACGGTTTTGTGGACGCGTACTGCGCAGCCTACCAAACGATGACTGCTAAAGGTTTCGACATGGACAAGCTTGAACCGGTTCCGATCAAGCTACGCTATGCACCAGAGCATTGCGGGTACTTGCGTCAGATCGACATATTGAAGGCGATCATGCACACTATCGCCAAGGCCAAGAAAATTGAGGAACGATGGAGGAAGCGCCGTCAGTGACGAGTATCCCCGCAGCTGAAGGCCCCTCCCGTTTTCGTGATCGAGAGTCTGGATCTGGATCTGCGCGAATTTACGATCTATCCATCTGTACTGAACACGTTGGAGAAGCTCGTGGCGACGGCTGGTGTCCGCATCGAGAATCTCACTCTTCCAGGGCGACAGTTTGACGGTGTGTTCGAAGAACACCAGCTGAGATCGGCGTGGGCGGGTTTGGTGTGTACCATCTTGCGAGTCAAAGAGTTCCATCAGGGATCTCGTGGACGACAGAGTACGTTAAGGGGGATCGATCGGCTCGTGGTGCCGTTTTTCTATATCTATCAGGAGTTTTACGCGTCGTTCTTCATGGCTGCGAGAGATGCGCGTGGGGTCAAGGCCGTTCGCATCGAAATGGGAGACATGCTTCGCTCGCGTCGCAACACGTACGATAAGCATATTGGTGCTTTGATTGGCTATGGCTTCTTTGCCCGGGATTCTCTCAGCTCAATCACCTCATTGGAGATCGATCAGATGGTGTTTTCGACGAATACCATGATGGGATTGGAGACGGTGGCCAAGGCCAACGATCCGCTCCAGCAAATGTACGTCGAGATCAGTGGTGGTCGAGAAGATGCTGTGACAACTACTGGAAGAGAAGTTACTGTGAAGATGGGTACCCCACTGACTCCGTGTTGGGGAGCATCGCCCGCAAAGACACCTGCGCCTTGGGCAGGTACTGTCCTGTGCGATGACCCGCGCAAGACGACAGTGACTGTGTAGTTGGCTGGTTTCGGTCCGTACGACATTGATCGATCTCGACTGCCTAACAAGAAGCGGCGCTCTAACGCTTCCATGATGACAACTGCTCCAGCAAACTTGACCCCACGGACACAAGCTTCGGGTCAACTCCGCGAGTTGTCGCTCTGGATTCGTGGGGACGACGACACGGACGATGCGTCGGACAACTCCTTGTTGAGCGCTAAAGAATATGTTTCTCGTGTGGGTTCCGTCTGCGGACGCCATCTCGACTCGCTTAGGTTGCGGTCGGAGCTAATCTCAGAAGAAACGGTTCCAGCAATTGTAGACCACTTCCAGAAACTCCAGAGCCTCAGCCTCCTCGATGCACGTATCGAAGATCTCAGCGGGTTTGCCGTGGCGTACCACCAAGGCTGCCAAATCTCCTCGCTCGACTTGAGTGGTTGTCAGATTCCAATGGTCGTGTTCAAGTCCTTACTCCGTTGGCTAACGACGGACGCGCAGGTCAAACGCACACTGCGTCGACTACGTTTTGGGAGAGACTGGGAGTCATCGTTCACAACGCCGTCAACTGTGACAGCAATCACGAACATGCTCGAGGCGAACAAACTACTCACTCATATGCACATCAATATCCCGGCGGAGGCGGACATGTGGGAGGCAGTGCGTGTGTTTCAGGGTGAACCACTTCAAGGAGGATCGATGAGAACAGTGATCGTGGAGGCACCGCCTCCACCCCCGTTCGAGCGAGATCCTATTATTCGCATGATGAAAGAGATGCACGGGGAGGACGATCCACTTGTCGTTGAATTTCTAAAGCGGCGTGCGAATCGCCGAACCAGATACTACTACTGAGGCAAGCACCGCTGGACTGCTTCCCAGCGAGGTAGTAATACGATCAGCGTGGGTCAAAACTACTCCCTCACGACCAAAAAGAAAGCCATCACTTCGGCCCGATGCAGGAGAACTCCCATCGATTTTTCAATCAATGCACTTCTCATTTCTCCCATGGTAGAGCGTTCAAGCATACATTGTGAACAACCTCACAATCCCCATTTCCAGGCGTGGAGATATCACCTAAATGTCCTCGTCTTCATCTGGTAGAGGCACCGAAGCCGCAAGACACCAGAACTCTTCATTATCTAATCGAACAATCTGCTCTCGCGTGAGCTGTCGAGCTGGAAAGCACACTGTAGGTGGTTCTGCTAGCCCCAGTTGTTCATCCCTACACATAGATGACCGATTAATGAGAGTTTTTCCATGAGAAACTGATTTTCAACGCTCTCGCGCACCCCAGAAGCACTCGCAAGAGCCACTCAAAGGGCTTCCGCAGCTGCTCCTCTGAGTCCGACTTCGCCGATAACTCAAAGTAAGGGAGGTTGATCTCACGCGAGACGTTGATCTTCTTGACAGGGGTTCGTGGGCTACAAAAATCGCTCTTGTTCCCACACAGCACGATTGGGATCGGTCCACACACGCGAACGATGTCGCTATGCCATCCTGCCACGTGGCGGAACGTGGCTCGCGACGTCACGTCAACCATGATGATCGCACAATGGCTTCCTAGGAAATGGTGCTCACGAGCCCGTTGGAATGCCTCGTCACCGGAGATATCAACACAATCGAAGCGTATCGGCCTCATGTCCGTGGTGGTCCAAAGGTGGAGCACGCTTTCGTTCACTCCGCTCGCTGCAAAATACTGGGACTCAACCCCGCGAGTCCGGAAGGATTCGAAAAGAGCCGTCTTCCGGACACCTCGATCGCCGACGAGGAGGAGTTTGAACGTGGGGAGATCCGCCTAATGGAATACACAAACATAAAACTGTCAGCACTACGTGGAAACCAAGACGTGCGGCCTACATGGCCTCCTGGCGACCACCGACTCGTCTCGGTGGAACCCCCCAATCCTGAATCTCAGCCAGTCCGACCAAGTGCCCATGAATTTTAGCGCACACGACAGCGACTCGCGTCACGCGAGGCAACAAGTGAGCAGGTCGCTACGGCTGTGCGCAGAGCTCAGAGACACCAAAAAGACGAGGGGGAGCCGGACAATGGCGCGATACGCCTTGGTTCAAACCGGGCCGCACAATTTACACTTGGCCCGCAACGCTACGCACCATGGTGCGACGTGGGTTGAGGATTCGCGTGTGGATTCTATACACGGAAACTCAGGACGCAAACGTCTCAAGTCCTGAGTTTCCATCTCACCTTATTCTGGAGCTTTATCATTCACCGCACCTTCATCTGATATATCTCACTTTGCGCCACCTCCCGCCCATCGGTGTCACTATTATTATTATTGGGCTTCAATTTGAATCGTTGAGTTGGAGCGCACAACTTGGCGCGCGGCTCTGACGGCTACAACGAGCGCGTCGCAGCCCTGCTGGCGGCAGCGACCACGCCGGTAACGGCTCCGTAGCGATGGACCCACTCAGTCGGTCCACGATCGGCCGCGACGCAAGCGACTGGTGGCTCAGTTTCGACATTCCGCACTTCAGTCCGTCACATCACATGATGAAGTTGAAAGCACGGTTCTACGACAAAGAAATGGTCGAGGCTGCGGGTCGTCATTCAGTACGCCGTCGATATCGGCAGCGATTGCGAACATGCTGAAGGCGAATAATCAGCTCACTCATCTTCATATTCCGGAGGAAAGCGACATGTGGAAGACCGTGCGTGCCTTCAAAGGTAAGTCACTTCCTGAAGGGACTTCGATAATGATGTTTGTCGAGGCGCCGCCGCCACCATTCGTTTTGTTGCCCCGCCTTCTGAAATCAGTGAGTATATTTGAATGCTGTCTATAATCAGGCGCGAATTGCCACCGGAGAGAAGACACGCCACACTTCCAACCATCAACCTCACCCAAGCTCATCAAAGATCGTCGTCTTCATCCGGAAGAGGCACCGCGAATGCAGCTGCGGCCGTCTCAGCCTCTATTTGAGCGATTTGTTCGGCTGTGATCTCCGCATGCCAACCAAAAGCGGGGTCCCTGGAGACCTCGACGAAGTAAATGTCATCATCTGCGTTGTCGATGCTAAACATACGCCTAACGCTTACATGAAAACGAAATTTTGAGGGGCGAATTGGGAGCTCCAACTGCACAGGAAGATCACATACCTTGCGATTCGGCGCGCGAGCCACAGGAACAACTCGCGCAGTTCATCGTATTCGCGCTCACCAACACCAAACTCGAAGTACGGCAGCGTGACGTTGCGGTCGAAGGTGATCGTCTTCGCAGATGCTCCTCCGTGCTCACCATTGCGAACATTTCCGCACAACACGATCGGGATATTGTCGCAGACTCGCGCGATGGTATCATACCAGCTCAGTGCATTCTTGAAAGAACTCCGGGAGTTGGTATCGAACATTACGATCGCACTGTGAGCTTGCATATAGTCGTGGGGGTCATGGAGGCTACTGGAAGTATCGATCTCCACGATGGAGAAATCGAAAGCCCCCCAGTTAGTATCGAGTAAGTAGCGCGCTTCGCGCGATGAGGGGGTCTGAATCCATCCCCAATCATAAATAATTCTCCGCATGAGCGTCGACTTGCCCACCCCGCGGTCGCCGACAAGCAGAACGTTGTTCCTTAAACTCTGAACAAAGGAAAAGTATTGGTGACATGACCTTGGAACCATCCGCTCGATACAACGGTCCTCGCAGAGTTGAATCTCTACAACCCGCTCTGTTTCACTCGCTGGCATCTCGATACATAACGTCCCGGGTTTCGGGAGCCACGACACCGGCGTAGAGTGACACGAAACATTTACATACCATGCGTTGTGGATGCTCGTAGCTTGCCCAGTAGTGTCTTCTATTTTGCCGACTGATCTAGAGAGAAGAAGCGAAAACCAAAACTGAACCCAGATCAGTTGCCGCTCCGGGAGGATGACACAAGGGCCACAGAGCTGGGTTGAGAGCTGGGTTGAGATATATCAGATCATCAAATATCATTACCGCTCTCTCTTGGCGGGAGTTCCAAACCATGGTGGGGAGCAAGTAAACGGATTTTCCATTCAGCTCGTAGCTTTCGCTCCAGGGTGGCCTCATCTCGTTTGATCTCCTCACCTGTCGCCCTCGTTTGGGTTGCCCAGCCCTTCCATACACACACTTCTTTCTATATACAGTACTTCACTCTTCGTGAACGCGGTCCGTTCCCAGGATTTGATGCGCAACTCTTCACTGACTGCCTCGAAGAGTGTGTGCCACACTGCTGTAGACGGCCGACTCGGTCTCAATCGAATCCACAATGCATTGGCGGAATAGCCGTTCACACCCCTGCATATGTCGCCCCACTGTCTCTTGGAACACCTCGAGAGGACCCCGTGGCGCCCCAGCACACAAATCGAACCGGCGAGTAAGCAGCCCTCGACATACGGCGCGTTCAACACCGTCGTCGCACAGTTCAAGCCGGATAAAGCATCTACAACAACATAAACATTTCGTCAATGCTCTGCCATAAAGCCATCTCCGCAAGTTTACATACGCTCCAACTGCCTTGCGCGTGACTTGCGCAGTCGCTTGGAGCGGATGGAGCTCGTCCTCGTCCACATAGTCCCACAACGTGATGGCCGAGTCGTTGGTCACCCTCGAGAACGTGACGCTCCGTGTGCCACCCACGATCTGGGCGCCAGCTTCGTGCAAGTTCTTGTACTGGATCCCTTCGACGCGGTAGTGGACGTCCACGGGCAGCGACGTCGTCGCGTCCGCATCCACAATATGGCTCGCGCAGCTCGTGGACGAGAACGCGCAGCACTTGATCGAGCTGTCACGGAAGGCCACCCACACGCCACGCGCCGCGGCCGCGAGGTCGCGCGTGGGCACGGCGTACACAAAGGTCGCCGTGACGTGGAAACCCGCGCGGTCGCTCGTGAGTTCGGTCGTGATGTACGGGTCTTCCAACGACGGCACAAGCGGCTCGTCTCGGTCTGCTAGTGACAACGCCTCGGTCTCTCGACACAGCAAATCCACCACGCCGTGGAGCCGCGCCTGGTCGGCGAGGATCGCGTACTCTTGTCTCCGAATGCCCCGATCGCGCGGCAGCAGCGTGGGCTTGTGGAGCAGCCGGTACCCGCACAGCCCCTGGCGGAGCAACGGCGACGGCGCAAACACAGCGCCGAGGCCGCGCACAAACCGGGTCTGCGCGGCCACGGCGGCGCGGAGCTGCTCGCACTCGGCCTCGGCGCGGCGGCGCTTCCAGCGGGCCTCCTGGGCCAGTTCCTGTGCGTGGGTCGCGCGCCCGCGCAGCTTTGTGAGCTGGTCACGGAGCGCAGCGATCTCGCGCTCCAAGCATTCGACCTGGCGCTGTACAGACGGAGTGAGAAACCAACGACCCACAGGTCCACACTCCGGGGCCATCGAGCTCTACCTTGTGCGGGTTCACGGGCGTCGGGCGTCGCGCGCGGGCCCGCGGACGCGTCGCGGACAGGTCCTCACGTGGCGTTGGATCGTCTTCGTTGTCGTCACCACCCAGGAGGATCAGCAGATCGTCCAGCAGCGCGGCGTCGCCGTCCAGTTCGCCGAGCGCGGCCATGGAGTCGGTCATGGTTGGGCTTTTCCGGAACAAGACGATTGACAGGCATCACCATCACTCACGTTTCATCCTATTGTAGGACAAGAGAGAGTTGGCCGCGGGTCGTATATACCTGGTTTGGATCTAGATATTACCTGGTTTGGGGAATTCAGATATAGTACCCCTGAGGGTTTGGTAAATACCATATATCGAATGTCATAAAAAGGTACTCTCTATCGGCACTATTTACAAAAAAAGGTATATATCAAGAATCATTTGGTTGTACCCACCAAGTTCTTGGCCGAGTTCCTCAAACGAAAGCGCAGCCGTCGCCGACCACAATAGAAAGCCAGCACGTGCCCAGGTTCGGTCAACGTTTGCTTGTTTTATGTGTTTTTCAGTTCTGTTTACCACCAGTCATACTCGGGGCGGGCATCCTGGCGCAGCCAGCTTCGTGGTGGTGGTTCCAGTCTCCCAGGGTCGCAAGTGGCCTGGAAAGGAGCCGATGGTCTTCAGAGATCTTCGTCCTCTTCTGGAAGAGGCACCGCTGCTGCGGCGGCTGCGGTTTCAGCATCCAGCTCTGCCAACGTATATTGGTCCATTCGGAATCGTCCGCCCCCCGTCATACCCCATCGCGGGGGCAAGCGAGAGGTATGCATGACGATGTCTTTTCCGCTGCCGATGCCGTACATACGCCTATGTAGCGTCACATGAAAAGTGCGTCATTACCGAGAACGAAGTTCCAATCGCCTTACCAAGAACCAACGAACTGTGCGACTTGAGGAACGAGCCACACAAATAGAGCATGGAGTCGCTCCGTGGTGGCTGCAGACGGAGAAATCTCAAAATACGGGAGTGCGATGTCGCGATCGAGATGGATCTGCTTCATCATGGTCGGTTCTCGGGTGTCACCGTCCGGTTTAGTCGCACACAACACGATCGGGATGTGGCCACACGCACCCACAACGTCATGGTATCGCTTGAGAGCAGTCTTGAACGAGATGCGAGAGCCCAAGTCGACCATGATCATCGCACAGTCGGCTTTGACGCACTCATGGGATCCTTCGGTCGTATTGATCTCGTGGCACGTGAAGTAGAACGGACCAATGTTGGTCTCGAACGACTTGCGCACAGGACGGAGACGCGAACCACGGTTTGCCGTGTACGTACCATTGATAATGAGTCTTACAAGCGACGTCTTGTCGATCTCCTCGTCGCCAACAATGGCTAGTGTGACGAAAGCCTGAGTCACATGACTATATGGTCACCGCTGGTCGTCTTATGACCTTGGGGAGAACGCATGAAATTGTGTTGTTACCATGGTTTGTGAATTCGGAAAGTGTCGATATGCGGGTGAGGGAGAGATGAACAACGAGGGAATGAACCGCAAGCTGCCCACCTGGGTGAAACCCATGAACCCATCCGGGTTGAAAAACTCGTTTGATTCCAGTACGGTACCCCATGCGGTTGTATTTTATATCTCATATCTCACCCAATAGTTATTTGAAGTGACGCTCATCACAATCACATCGCACGGGATCCCTCGGTCGTATTGATCTCGTGGCACGTGAAGTAGAACGGACCAATGTTGGTCTCGAACGTCGTGTACACAGGATAGACGCACGGTGCACTGTTCACATACGTGTACGACTCATTGATAATGAGTCTTACAAGCGGCATGCTGTCGATGTCCTCATCGCCAACGATGGCAAGCGTGACAACAACCTACATCGCAACTTTCTGAGGTCATCGGGATTATTCCTTGGTCTTGGGGAGAGCACGCGACATCGAGTCGCACCATGGTCTGTGGTTTGTTGCAACTGTCAATATTCGATCGGTGGTCTAAGAGCTGAGATGCCAAAAAGGCAATGGATCCCCAACTTACCTGGGTGTATGTGAGACGCATGAACCGGCGTGATATGAACCGCAAATATCACAACCGACATCTGGTGCCATCGGCACATCGCACGATTCGTTTTTTACTTTGTTCCACAAACAGCCTATCGAGTCCAGGTCCTCAGCGCGGAGCGCCATGATGAGGGCAATCAACCAGGAAGCGTATCGCGTCGTGGTAAGCGCACGGACTCGTCCAAGTGATGGTAGTTCGTTTCCGTTATGCGAGACGGCAGTCACTAAACTGACGATGAGAATCATCCAACATCTTCTTTGGTCTCTCGCTAGCACCTGACAGGTTGGATACTGATACCTCGCCAAGCATTGGTCTCTTTGACGGATTAGGCGTCGTACGAGCATCCTTCTTGCGGGATCGTCACGAGCGCCGAGGTGTCGAACCCTTTGGCAGCCGCGACGGCCGCGATCTTGTCGGCGACATCCGCCGCCACGACGGGCGCGCGACTGAGCAGCCAAAATCCCTTGGCGTTCGTCGGCCCGACGCCCGGCAGACAGCCATTCGTTGACTGCGCGACGGGTGCGCCGCCGCTGACGATCGCCCACTCGTAGTCATCGCCATCAAACTGTGTCTGGCCGCTGAGCAAGTCGGTGTACGAGCCGGCCTCGACGACCCAGTACGCGCCCGCGCGCGGGCCGACGAGCGCTTGCGACGGGATCGCAATGTCTGGGATCGTGCCGTTGAGCTGCGCCGTCGAGCGCGCACCCGTCACGCCGCCGATGCTCGCGCCGTTTCGTACACGTAGCACCAACGTCTCGTCTTGGCGCTCAAGCTGGAGCGTACCAGAGATACAAAACATGTTGGTGGCCGGCTGGAACGCGACGGGCACTTGGCGGAGCGTGTACCAAGTGCCCTGGAAGTAGTTGCCTGCGTTGAATGGCAGCTTGGAAGAAAAACCCTCAGGCGGGCATACAGCATCCGCAGTCGCCGCGACAAGCGCAGCGACGGTAGCAACAAGGTAGTGGGGACGCATCCGCATGCTTTTGTGTTTTGTTCCTCAGGCTTCGGCTTCGTGGCTGCGAATCGGGAAATGAGAATTTTGGGAGGAGGGAATTCTTTGAGGCACGCCCTGTATGATGTATGATGTATGATGTATGATGTATGATGTATGATATATGATGTATGGTGTGGAGCTGCTGCGAGTGGACGATTCGGGCCGTGGGACACTACTCTTGATGGATGCCACACATTGTGTGGCGTCGAATGTGGCCCTCACCACTCGACTAAGTATCATTGGACTCATCATGAGGCCCCTCCTGGCTCAGTCCTGAGATGTGGGCCAGCCACATCCCAACTGTGACGACATTGTCCACGAGCTTATCAGATACCGTGGAATTACCGGTATGCTGCTGCTGCGCTTTTCGTGTGACTTCGCAAGCGGTTCGTTGAACGACAACTAGAACCATTCTACCTGGAAGGCCAACGCCAAGAGGGCGTCTCTGGCGTTCGTGTGTGGCCGCGAGACAAGAATGCTGGCCAAGCGATACGATCGTGGTCGCCGTGCTAGATAGAGCCTGCTGGAGGCTTGTGACTCCAAAACGGAGCCGCGTGAAAACTGGCAGTGGAGCGTCTTCAATGCGGCGCACCAGGTGGACTATCAATGGAGTGTGCCACGATGTCTGTTGATACAGTAGACAGGTGCGGTTAAACGCGCGGGACTGGTGGACCAAGTGCTTGCTCCCACAGGCTCTGTTCTCTCGGAATAGATGACGCGGTGAGAACAAGCACGCTGCGTCTTTCCGAGAAACAAAGACCCGAGACTCACATTGGACGTGTTCAGGTGCTCACTCTTCGATTCGCTGGCGCGGCTGAGCAATGCCCCCAGCTCAGTTCTGACTAGTACCACGGAGGAGAACAGAAAGTTGCAGAAAAAGATCCGATGGGTGATTCTCTTGATGGTTGTTACATTTTATCTTGAAATACAATACCCTTCGAAAATGAATGTATCAATGTTAAACAAATCTCATAATTGATCTTTTCAACTCTTATATACCGTCAAATTTAGTACTATTTTGGTTGTTGTGTAGACAAACTATTTTCCTTCTTGAAGTGGACAGACTCGTCAATCCAGCTGCGAAGGCCAGTTCCAGGGAGATGGATACACACGCGTTGTTGTGCATTGTGTGCAATCGCATGCAATACTGCTGTACTCTGCCCGAGACTCCTTCCCGAACTAGACCGTGTGGCTCGGAAAATCCTTGGGCTGAGGGTTGCGAATCGCCGCACTATCCACAACTGTCGCCAGGGGGAGGAGGCCCGTCTTCCGGTGAGCGAGGGATCTCGTTGTCGCCGACAAAATGCCCCAAGACCCCGGGAGTGGTCATTTTCAAAAACTACTCGCTTCACCGCCTCCACTCACACTTGTTTCCTCCCTGTTGGCGTCAAAACGTACAGAGAAACTCATGAGCGGACTCGTGTTGCTCGACGAAGAACAGCAGCGCGCTCTCTATTCACAGGAGCGGCAGCGGGTGCCACCCCCGTTGCCCCCGCGGCGCATCCACGTCGATTCCAACCAGTACTTTCGAGCAGCTGCCCCCAGCGAGACCCGTGCTGAGTTCACCAATAACCAAGGACGGCCTCGGACCGACTTCACGAGCAACCAGGGACTGCCACGCACGGATTTCACGACGAGGCGCTCAAGCGGGGGCGGCTACTCGACACACGAAAGCTCAGGCAAGCCCAGCACCACCACGGTCAACAGCAGCAATGCCTCAGTCCAGCCAACCGTCGACTTCCGAACGGGCCGTACCGGTGGTGGCGACGCCTCGGTCTTTGACGACCGCAACGCAGACAGCTATCCGATCCTGCGCGACGATCGTAGCCGCGACTCGGCCGATGATATCTCGTCGACCCACGAGGCCGCCCAGTACGCCGGCACAAGCAGCGGGCTCAAGATCTCGGTGCGGTGGATTATGGCTGGACTCATCGCTGGGCTCATTGTTGGTATGGTCTTGAGTGAGGTCGAAGTCTCAAGTTTGGCTGCGCAATGGATCAGTCTGCCGGGCGATCTCTTCATTCGTGCGCTCAAGTGTCTCGTCGTGCCCTACGTGTTCTGCTCGGTCGCGGTCGCCGTCGGAGATATCGTGTTTGTCGGTAAGGTCAGTGTCATCGGTAAACAGACGGCGAAGATCTTTGTGGTGTTTTGGATCTTGACCGTGACGCTGGGCATCGCGGTCGCGCTGATCTTCCGTCCCTTCTTCCGTGTGCACAAGTCCGACCCCAACGCAGCGACCAACGCCATGGGGTTCACATGCGCCAACAAGCGTCTTCTCACGACCACCACCAACGGGACGGTTGCGTGTTCGACGGATGCAGCGGCACTGAGTACCACGACGACGTTCCTCGTGGTCGACACCAACGGATACTTCGCCACGTCGGGCAACGGGGTCGCCGATCTGTCTCTCAGCGACCAGATCATGCAGATTATCACGCCGATCGTGAGCAAAAACATTGTCGCGTCATTTGCGAACGGCGATTTGTTGTCGATCATCACCTTCGCGATGCTGCTCGGCTCGATCGCCGGGCGCAACTTTTTCACCAAGTCACGTAAAGTCAACTACCTCTACCTCATGATGCTCCAACTGCGCAACACGTTTTTCCTGCTCATGGAGTGGACGATCTGGCTGTCGCCGCTCGCCGTCGTCTCGATCGTCGCGGGCTCCTTCGCGACCAACACCAAATTTCTCAGCACCTTTGGCGAGGTCTACCCGTACTTGCTGGCCGCGATCGTCGCGGCTCTACTCCAGGGATTGGTCGTGTACCCGGCGGTCGTGTTCCTGCTCACGCGCACAAACCCGTACGCACACATGAAACAAATGGCCCGCGCTTACCTCTTCGCGTTCGCGTGCGCCTCGTCGCTCGCGACCATGCCCGTGACCTTGTCGTGTGTCAAGGCAGCGAAAATGTGTTCCCAATCCGTCGCCAACTTTGTGGTCTCGATTGGCGTCTCGTCGAGCATCAGCGGTATGGGGTTCTACCTGCCGATCGCGGTCGTGTTCATCGCCGAGTCCTCGGGTAACGGTGACCAGATCACTGTACTCCGCATCGTCGGCATCTTTGTGCTCTCACTACTCGCGTGCTCGGGTACGCCGCCGATTCCGGCCTCGGGGCTCGTGGTCATCTCCACCGCGTACACGACGCTGTTTGGGGAGATGCCCACGACCGCGTTCGCGTACGTTGCTGCGATGGACTTCTTCTTTGACCGCATCACGACCACGTGCAACGTCAACGACGACATCATGGCGCTCAAGATCATCTCGGAGACCACGGACGAGACCGTCGCGCAAGACCACTTGGGCGAGCGCTTTTGAATACCATGCTTTACCATGAGCGGTTGTTTGCAATGAAAGATGATGTGATTGTTTGTGCACTGGTCAGTCCTCTCTCTCTCTCCCAGTTTCTCTCGGGTGTCATCGGAGACCGTGATGCTTGCTTACTTTCTCTTCCTCCCCGAGCGGCTGGCTGGTGTCACCTGTTCCCTGAGATCTGGTCCCTGGTCCCCTGGTCACTCTCCACCTCGGCGCCGCCGAGACGGTGATCTTGACTTGTACAGGTCCAAACCTGTGGTGTAACACCACTGGTGTTCCCTCCGAGCTTCTCATTGAAATCATGTAGTAACGCGACGTCGTACTGTATGTACTGGAAGGCTCCGGTTAAAAGATCGGCGAAATGTCGGTTTCCCCGGTTCGTGGTTGGCACGTGGCGGGTGGTCTCCGCCTGGATCAGTGGCTCATGACGCAGTGGGTCGCACGGACGCAGGTGCGGTGAGGATTTGCTTCGTCCTCGCCATCCAGCGAGATGAGCCCTCGCTCACGACTGGACGGCCCGCACTGGCTTCGTCCAACTCTTCCTCCCATGGTTGCCCGCGGGGGGGCCACGGTCGGCCGGACGCTCGCACTGGGCAGCAGGCACCCGACCGCCCACTGTAGGTATCGTAGAGAGGGGGATCAATTCGGTGCTTTGTGTAATCCCCCCGTGTGTACGGAATCCCGGGAGCGCCGTGGGAAGCGGGGCACGCAGCCATCGTCACGCTCGGAGCCATGGCTGCGCATACACCGCTCGTTGGCTCGGCCGCTATGTGTATGGGCCCATCGCTCTTGCGTGTTGCGGCTCCTCGCATTGCACACATCCTTCGGTGAGGAAGAACACTCACGCACACACACACACTGGTCGGGTTGTCGCCCAGTCGCTTGCCACGCCATGAACAAGAACAGATCGGATGGCCACACCGCCGAGATGGTTAATCCATACCTTCCATAAGTGATATAGCAACCTTTCTATGGACATCATGTCGTGTACTTTGGCTCTCCAAAGACCTGTTTAAATCGGAAAACCCTCATAAAACGTTCGATCTTAGTGGCCCTTGCGCCAGTCCTTATCCCATCAAACAGGAGCGAGAGACCTGGCTCGCCTGGACTTTCGTGCCTTGAAGTCATGACAGGCTGACGCCAGCGGGCTCGTCTATGAAGCCCCACGACGGGTTTTCCCGCAACAGCCCCTCGCCGGATTTTTTGCTTTTTGTTGAGGCCACTTGTCCCTCGTGGCTACGGTCTCCCGGGAGAAGGAACAAGCTCGGTCTCCGCTACGTACGACCGCCGTGACGGTCTCCGCTCCGCCC
>JAADVT010000813.1:0-14787 GCA_023335895.1 Pythium rishiriense
CTCTCTCTCTCTCTCTCTCTCTCTTCCTTGTGAAATGTTGCTAACGTCGTTAAATCAACCAAGTACGCTGTAGCCAAGCATGAAGCGTGCAGCCCCGTTCACATGCGACAGGGCATCATATTCGGGGTGAGCTCTGAAGATACCTTCCGCATACAATGTCAGTTCTCCGAACAGAAAGGACCACAGGGGAAGAACCATTAGCTCGACAGTGAACCGCGACTTCCTATTATGGTTATCCCCACGTTTTGCAAACAGGTCGATCTCACTGTGTTTCGTATGATATGCAGGCATTTGACTCAGCGACTTCTTTGGGACCATGTGGTCCGAGGAAAATCAGCGTCGGATCGAATGCCACAACAACAACATTCCCAGCACCACGATACCATCCGACTTACTTGCCCGACGTCGTCTTCTTGCAGCCACGGCCGCCAGCAACACGGAGACACTTGGTCTCTGGGAAGATCGAAAGAACGTTTGTCATGATCGACCAGCAGAGTGCGAAGAAGACGTAGCCGATGGTGAGCGCACCCATGATCTTGCTGCGACCGCCCGTGCGACGCAGCTCCTGGGTCTGCGCCTTCTGCGCGGGGAGCAGTGGTAAGAGGCAGAGCGAAAGCAACTTCGCGGCGTAGCTGATCCAGATGGTGTAGGTGACGTCCCAACGGACAGCCGTGGTGTCGCTCTGAACGTCGGTGTTGGTGACAGCGAAGGCCGAGTTGATGTTCTTGAAGATGGTGCTGGCGAAGGGCGAGGAGAGGTTGGAGACGGTCGTGACGAGACCGTAAACTGCGCCTTCGTTGCCCATACCAGCAAGTTCAACAACGACATACGTGCCGATAATGAAGTTGATACCGGACGGCACGGTCTCGACAATAGGCACACCCAACCAGAACCACTGGTTACGGACGACTCCCCAGACACCAAGCATCGTAACGATCGAGTCGAGCGTAACGATTGTGACCATGGTGATGATGGCCATGTAGCGCCAGTTCCAGTGGAGGCCGTACTTGCCGACAACGATCATCGTGGCAGCAAAGACACCGTTGCCGAGGATGCCCGAGAGCTTGTCGTTGAGGTTGGTGACGCCGATCCAGTAGGCCGTAACAGGGTCCGAGGCGACCCAGACTGAGTTGTCCAGCACACCAGAGAAGAACTTGTAGGCGATGACTTGGTACATGGCGCGCGTTTGGAGGAGCTCCCAGAACTCGGTCATGTAGGTGCGGAAGGGCATACCCGGTGCCTTCTGCTCGCCGATGTAGAACCACGTGACGGGCAGAATCGGCACCAGGAACAGTGCCAAGATAAGCATGACCTGCGGGAACGAGAGGGTGAAGTCGTAGTCTCCGCCGTACGCGACACCGTTGAAGAAGAAGCCCGAGATGACCTGGGAGAGGATGACGAAGATGGTCCGCGTGGTGTAAATGGCGGTCTGCGTGCGACCGCGGATGGCCTCAGGTTCGCGCTGCGCGAACTCGCAGACCACAGCGTCGGCCGCAACGTCAGCGCCGACGTACCCGAGCGCCGCGAGCATCATGAGGATCGTGAACATGCCGCCTTTGTCGCGCGAGTCTTCGTTGAAAGTGGCGATGATCTCGGGGGTGAGCTCGGACGGCTTCATGGTGGCGTACTTGCGATCCGGGTAGTATGGCGGGCCGGTCTTCATGCAGGCCATGATGAGCAGCATGGCGAAGGCAACGCCCCAACCAATCAGCATGTACGGACGACGGCGGTAGCCGAAGATCGGAAAACAGTCGGAAATGATGCCGTAGACGACCTTGAAGGACCAAGGCAGGTTGACGAGCACACGCGCCGAGGTGGTCTGCGTGCCTTCCATGTTGAGGTACTGCGTGAGGAAGGGATAGATGACTCCGGGGAGCGTGCCGTAAATCATACCGACAGCAGCGTACTGAGCGAGCAGGCCGACGCACTCCTTGCCGAAGAGGTCCGGCGCACCGCCGTGACGCAAGGCACCCCCTTCGACGTCGATTCCAAACTCGGGTGTCTTGACGCCGGTGTAGTCATCGCCGGGGCCTTTGGCTCGGGTCGTGGACGAGATGTACGAGACGCGCTCGACGATATCCATCTTCGCCTGCTGCGCGTTGGTGGCGGCCATGGTGAAGGTGGGTTGCGTGGGTCTTCTACTACGCGCCGGCCGGGCGTACGGATGGATCTTGCGTGTGGACGGCAGGGCTGGAGTCGCTTGCTCGATTGGCGGCCAATTGAGGAGTGAGAGGTGAAGCGAAGATGGCAATGGCGCGATGCAGGGGGTAAGAGGGCTCGACGAGGGGAGCGGTCTACAAGGGAGGTTGCTCTTGTGGTCAACTCGGAATGAAGGGCGTAAGTAAGAAAAGCGTGATGGGCCAAGCGACTGGGCTCGAGAACAGAAGGAAGCAGTTGCCGCGGTGCGAGATGGGTCGGTCGACGCGAGATGGGTGAGAGTGGGCTCGCTGAAGAAGCCGTGCCAGAAGGAACGTTTGACAATTTGAGTGCCAGCTGCTGACAGAGGTTCCACGGGTTGCGCGTGTATCCCACTGTCAGTTAATCCCAGATGCAGTACAGTATGGGTTTGAACCGGTCGATCGACGTTCTCGGGCGGCATTGACTTGTTCGCGAGCTCTGGAACCTCGAGTCATCGTGTACGGATCGCATTCTCAAAGTGAAAAATAAACGGCCGCGTGGCATCGCTGCGGCAATCTTCCGATGAAGCTATCAAAGTGTGTGTGTGTGTGTGCGGGGGGGGCGGTTCGCATGGCTCGAACCATCCTAAAACGGACATTGAGTGAATACTTTCCCGAAAGTTAATCTGAGAAGAGAGTGGGAGGGGGATGTCCATCGTGGGTACAAGGGAAGCTCTGTATCTTTCACCCACAACACGCAAAGTATCCGAATCGAGGGCTCGAGCCCTTCTGGGACTCGAGCGTTGAACACGACTTGTGCACCACGCACTGCAAAACTCTCTGTTCACGCTACGGAGATCAGAACCACTGCGTAGCTCCAGTTTCACCGGGCTATATGCCGCGAGGGCCGTGCGACTCGAGGCTGTTGGGAGGAGACCAGTTTGAGGCCACGTGAGATTTCACGGATAAGCGACATGCTCGCTCCAGTGGGTTGTGGATAAATGACAACGTCCCACTGTGCATTAGTCAATGACGGAAACAGACTGTTTGATTAAAAATGGATCCAACGGCATGTAGTGCATAGACCGTCCACTACGATGTCGAGCGAATAGCAGACCCACTCGAACTCACCAGGAAAGAGACCACTGCCGCAGCTGCGTTCGGAGCATTCACGAGTCTCCTGGGCAAGAAATCGGAGGCCTCCTCCCCCTCGTCCGGGACCCACACAATTCGAGCCACCCACGAATGATAAAAAAACCCAGAAAATAGGTTCGTTGACAAGTGCTTGCGTCAGCGAGCTGGATGTGGATGTTGTGCAATCCGTTGCCGTGGTGTGATGTATCCTCAAAGGGCTCATCTCCTCGACCGATTCTCTCTGGGCACACGAAAACCGCAACATTGATAGCACGAAGCATCTCGCTGACTCCAGCCATCGTGGAGTTTGATCTTGGCCCGAGTTGAGAGCTCCCAGAGCAGTATAAAACAGAAGTTGCTACTCCATGTACCACCTCTAAAAGCGCGGGAACTAGCCTGTAAGAGACACTGAATACATTGCAACTGTCATCATTGTCATCATCAACTAGACTCTTCGGAGTGTCGGGTGTCCAACATGGGCAGGCCCGTTTGTGAGCGCGAGGTGAGGGGTCTTTCAGACGTGTCGTTCGTAGGGACCACGAGATGACCCCAACATGCGGATTACACAACATTTTGTTGTGGTTGAACTATTAGCGCCGTCTCTTTCTTCAAAGAACACCGACGTGCACATGGATTAGTTCGGACTCGTCCTCCCCGACTGTTCATGTCCAATGGCTTGCGAGGGGCGAGCCCTCGCCCTGACAGCCCCCTGGAGTTGGTCGAGCATGTGCAAATCTTCTGTCTAGCTGTAGTTCCAGTAGGTCCTACGATATCGACATCGCTCGACGACTTCAAGTTCCACATACTCATTTCCCATGGATAGTCTATGCACTGCATGTCAACTCTCGGTCAGCTCCTCCCTCGATTAATCCAGAGTGGATGTGTCTCCCGACGCCAGGGCGGATCTGAGAATAGCGACACGCGTGGAGCTGACAACCTCACCAAAACCCAAGCTAGAATAGAAGGGATTGTTCTCACGGTACTCTACAGCGAGGGCGGTACAAAGGAATGTGGGCATGGCGAGTGTGTCCGCTCCCGGGCCTTTCTTTGGTATGGAACGATTGGGCACGCCTGGGGCTCTCACAGAGCCAGGTTCAGTCGTGTACCTGGTCTTGTTGACTTTCCATTACACATCTTAGCCACAAGGATGCCGACACGTCCAACGATCGATTGAGCGCACCGCTGCAAGGCCC
The DNA here is from genome assembly GCA_023335895.1 of Pythium rishiriense. Classification (NCBI taxonomy): domain Eukaryota; phylum Oomycota; class Peronosporomycetes; order Pythiales; family Pythiaceae; genus Pythium; species Pythium rishiriense. The sequence goes on from JAADVT010000813.1 coordinate 4,445, forward strand.
ACCGAGTTGTGTGCTGTTGCCAGCGACGTCAAACGGATTCCCAACCCGACTGTGGACGGTCCTTGGGGGATATCATTGTGCAACTGCCTAAGAATCCCATGCTTCGTCCACTGTCCGCACGGGCAAGTCGACTTGCATGGCTGACATCGGTACCAACTGCCCTTCCCTGGACCACGTGAACTCTCCTTTATAAGCTCCCTTCCTCCGCCTCTGAAGTAAAACATGACTGCCTCTGTGACGTGGCCCAACGATGTCGATTTGGACTGGAGAAACGGACGAGCGAGCCGCGAGATTCGTTTCTACCGTTTCTGTAGGCCATACGCCACTGAGGGGCGTCCAGTCACGGCGGTCGCGACGAGTTCGTGATCAGACCGTGAGTGGTGTAGAGGTATCCGATATGATATGGAAGAGTAGGCTCGATGTACTCTCGAGTGAGACGAACTAGACAATGAACATGCTGAGTGCATTCAGTTTGATAAACACCCCGACGATCAATACTCACAGAGTCGAGTCACGTTGCGAGTTGTCTGGGACCGAGGGCAATCGGCTAGGGTCGGCGCTGGAGTCGAGGATCACGACTGTGATGGCCTCGCCTTCCACGGCCTCGCGTGGGTCCACGCAAACGGGGCGCGAATCAATCGCTACCATCGTATCCACGGCAGCCGAGAGCAACTCGCGCTGTTCTATCTCTTTGGCCATCGAGCGGTTCGCAGCACGGAGTTCGTCGGCTTGTTCCACGAGCCGAAGGTACTGATCCAGATGACCAGAGCGGGTGTTTCTGGCGTGGAAAGCGGCGATCTTGTGGTCGCGTTCTTGCTCCAGGCGGCGCTGCTCGCGACGCAAGTTTTCGAGCTCAGCGACCCGGCGGCGAACGCGGTTCTTCTCCCTCACGACGCGCCGCTGCCTTCGAGCGAGTGGGTTCTCGACGCCGTGAGTCTCGTTTTTGGAGACCGCGACGGAGGACTCGTACAGAGTCTCAAGAAAGCCGAGATCCAGTGGAAATAGCTCCGCGAGGTCCGCGAGAGGGAAGAAGCCGTCGGGGAGATCGACCGCCATAGACGAGGGTGTGGTAGTGAGCATGGGGGAATGGACAAGTGGGACGGCACGGGTTTCCGCTGTCCGGTGCGGTCGGTTTGTCTCGAGTGATCTGATCAGCCTGCGGACGCTATGGGTGGATGGAAGGATCTGGGGGATCAAAATCAATACCCGCATCTAGACAAGACAGCTTGTGAGAAGACGAGACAGACAAGGCAGTCGGCTTCAGTGCGTGTGGCACGACCACTCCGTGGCCCGCGACATCAATCGTCTGGCGACTCTGGGATGGGTAGAGTCGTTCTTAGCCTCCTGGATACACCCAGTCACACAGCCGTCGAGACGACTCGGCAGCTGCCTGGCTGTGGCGAAGCGAGATCGTAGCGTCAACCTCAACGGGTCCACGCCAGAACCTGTGAATATCGTCTTTAGGACCGGCGAGCTTCCGACTGAGACGCCCTTTCTCCTACTCCGTGGCTCCAAGATAACACTTGCCAGTCGCTCCAGCACATGGAAAAGCCACGAAGGCACCCACCCACACGAGGGCTTTGAGGAGCCTCCCCACCATTCGTGGAAGAAAAACAAAATCTGTGCGTATGTATGTACACAATGCGAAACAGGCTCCGCGCGGACAGCACACACATGCTTTGTGGACGCGTGGCGGGGATGCGCTCGATCCCTCAATGGCGTTCGAAATCGACCACCGTGTATCATGGTCTTGTCGGCTTCATACAAATATCATAATACATACCGCGTGCCGCCCATCCGCCCGAAAATCAGGCGTTCGACCAAGCCCAGACACAGAAACGAACGGTGATGGGCTTTCTGTCGCGTCGGGCCATGATGATACGTACTCCTGGAGATGGTGAGACCTGTATTTGTCCTCTCAACTCGTTTACGATATCGCCATCATCCGTCTCGGCGAATACTCCTGAGGTGGCTCGCTTGTCGACAGCTTTACCCGACGATGACCTTGGGAGTACTGGCGTGTTCGTGGACGGGTGGCTGCTTGTTGGCCTTGACCGCGATGACGTACGCGTTGCCACTGCGCGATCGTCCCCACGTTGCGTTCGACCGGGTGATTGTCGGCGGCGCAGTCATGGATTTCACGCTCTGGTGGGACGACTCACGAAGCTTGGTGCGCGCGGTGACGTAGAGACATCCCGCCAGCGTCACGCGGTTCCACAGCGCCTGGACCGACTCCCACGAGAGCCCGCTCTCGCTTTCGAGCACGTTGAACGGCAGCTCGTGGGTCGCAAACAGCAAGTACCACGTGATTTCGAGCTTGCGGTTTTGCCAAATGTCACGCCAGCCACGTGAGACCACGACGTAGTAGTACCGGAAGAGGAAGATGAAAGCGAGCGTCACGTTTTCACAGAGATTCGGGAGCAAGTTCTGGACGTAGTCCGGGAGAATCGCGTCGTCGACGACGTCGATGAACGAAGCCACGACGATCGCGAGGTCGGCGACGATGAGCAGCTCGGCCAGCCGCGTGAGCCCCATCATGGTCCGGAACTTGATCTTTTTGTTGAGATCGTGGCCGATGATCGTGATTTGCAGGAGAAACGTCAGCACGCAGCACGATTCCGAGACGTCGTTGAGGTGCGACACGATGTTGTCGTTCGGATTCGCAAACGGGATGAGACACGCGACGCCCACGAGGGCCACTGTGAAAAGTAACCGCACCCGGTTCTCGTTGCGCCGTGTCCAGTACATCACGAGCAGGTAGAGCAATAGTGTGTAGTTGACCATCAGAATGAGCGGCATGAAGAGCCGTCGGGAGATGGTATTCATCTCCTCGTCCGTGAACGTCGTCCAGACCATGGCGGCTTGCTTCCTGCCTTGTCAAGTGAGCTCTCCGCTCCGAGTTATGACGGGAGACTGGCGGTGACTCGCACTCGACTACCTTGACGTTCGTGTGGGACACGGCTCAGGTGTCATCCGCACGAGCCGTTCGTTCCCTGTTCGGCAAAAATAGCAGGCCTGATCCCAGATTTGGACGGTCAGAACAAACAGCAGGTGGGCCTCCCGTGGTCTCCGCCCAGGACACCAACACGAACAACGGATGTCTTACCCCCAAAACGCGCTTATTCTTGGTCGGCTCAGAACCCTGTAAATGAGAGACTGTGAACATAACAGATCAATGGACCTTGGTAATGTACAAACCAGTCGCAATGGAAGTCTCACGTCACCACACGGCGGTCACTTGGAGGGCAACAGACAAGCGGGGGAAACGACACGGATGACCGGAGATCGTCGTCGATAGAGCGTCAATTCAACCAGACCATCCTCTGCACTGACGAACAGACGTCCGATTGGAGGCGAACGTGATGAACAAAACACGACTCAGTCACGCCACCTTGCTGCAACACGTCCTCCCGCACAAAAACGATCCATTGCCTAGTGTAGTCGACCGCAGAGTGTCTAGATTAGTACTTTAATGTCGTCGGAGAAATGGATTGATCCGACGGCGGCTATTACCCGGTCCTAGTCGTCTCGACGAGCCCTTTTGCTTCGTTCCCATTCCGCGATTCTCGCCCAGCAACAACAACGCCAGGCCACGCACGCACGCTCCTCCATTCCAGGACACCACAATGGCTCGCCCGTCGGCTCCAAGACCGCCAGTACCCGTGACGATCCTCACGGGGTTTCTTGGGAGCGGCAAGACGACGCTGCTCAACCACATCCTGACCGAGCAGCACGGAATGAAGTTTGCCATCATCGAAAACGAGTTTGGCGAAGTCGGCGTCGACGACGCGCTCATTCGGCAGCGCAAGTACAACGCCGACGAGGATATCGTCGAGATGAACAACGGCTGCATTTGCTGCACGGTACGAGGCGATCTCATCCGCATCATCCACGAGATCCTCAAGAAGGACCGCCACTTGGACGGCATCATCATCGAGACGACGGGGCTCGCAGACCCGGCGCCCGTCGCGCAGACGTTTTTCGTCGACGAGACGGTCTCGCAGCGGTGCAAGCTCGACGGGATCATCACCGTCGTGGACGCCAAGCACATCCTCCAGCACTTGCTCGAGGTCAAGCCTGAGGGCGTCGAGAACGAGAGCGTCGAACAGGTCGCGTTTGCCGACCGCGTGTTGCTCAACAAGACGGACCTCGTGACGCGCGACGAGCTCGTGAACATCACCAAGGAGCTTCGCAAGATCAACGAGACCGTCGACATTGTCGAGTGCCAACAGTGCCAAGTGGATCCGGCACTGCTCCTCAACATCCAGAGTTTTGATCTCGACAAGATCCTCGTGAAGGAGCCCGACTTTCTGGCGGACACGGACCATGAGCACGACATCTCGGTTACGTCGGTCGGCTTCACGATGCCCGAGCCCATCAACCTGGGTAAGCTCCAGGACTGGATCCAGGAACTGCTCACGACCAAGGGCAACGACCTGCTGCGTTACAAAGGGGTGATCAGCGTCAAGGGCATGGACCAGCGGTTCGTGTTCCAGGGTGTCCACATGCTGTTTGATGGCAGCTTTACCTCTCCGTGGGGGCCCAACGAGCCCCGCGAGTCGCGCTTTGTGTTCATCGGCAAGCACCTCGACCGCACGCAACTCTCGCAAGGGTTTGCCGACTGCAAGGCCGCCGTGCTACGGTTCCAAGTGGGCGACCGCGTCGAGGCCCGCGTCCGCGGTGGCTACAAGCCCGGCGTGGTCCTCAAACTCTGGGACCAAGGCCAGCCATATCGCATCCGACTCGACGGCCCCCAGGGCGTCGAGGTCTGGGGCTCGGTCGACGACGATGTGCTGGTACGCGCATCGCCCATGTGAGTGTCTAGGTCAGCCCCCATGATGGTCGAGCCCTCGTCAAAAGCCAACAGACTGGCTCGGCCTCCACGGCGTTCGCTGCTGAATATGGAATTTGATATCTTTTCTATCTTCCTATGAAAATACATATACGTCTTTCAGTCTATCACACCGACTTTGGCACCGGCGAGGTCGGCAACGAGTGAGCTGGGCTTGGCGGTCACCACGACGACGTTGCCGCGACTCGAACTCGCGGCCCCGCGATGCGTGGGCTGCATGCTAGTGCTGTTGCGCTTGGTAGAGCTCGCGGTGCTGTTGCGCTTGGAGACCTCACGGAGCTTGGCGCTGGCGGTCGTCCAGAGACAGCCCGCGAGAGTCGTGCGGTGCCAAATCGCGTGGACAAAGTCCCACTGGAGGCCGCTGTAGTGGTGGAGCACGTCCAGGGTAGCTCGTGGGTCGCGAACAGCAAGTACCACATTACTTCGGCCTTGCAGTTGAGCCACACGTCGCGCCAGCCATTCGAGGCCACGAGGTAGTAGTAGCGGAAGATGAACACGAACACGAGCGTGAGCGTCTCAAAGATGTTGGGCAGCAGCTGTTCCAAGTCGTCCTTGAGAAGCTGTCGTCGATCACGTCCACGAGGGAGAGAACGATCATGACCAGGTCTGCGACGATCAGCACCTCGGCTATGTACTGTGCGGAACTTGATCTTCTTGTTGAGGTCGCGCCCGATGATCGTGATCTGGAGCAGGAACGTGAGCACGGTGCACGGCTCGGAGACGTCGTTGAGGTGGCCCACGGTGTAGTCGTCCGGGTTCGAGAACGGCACGATACACGCGACGCCCAGGACGCCGACGAAAAACAGCAAGCGCACGCGGTACTCGGAACGCCGCGCCCAGTAGAACGTGATGAGGTAGAGTAGCAACGTGTACGTGATCAACAGCACGAGCGGCATAAAGACCCGCCGTGACGCGAGGACCATTTGGTCGGGCGTGAATGTCGTCAACACCATGGTCTCCACGAGCCGAGAACCCGAGCGGCGCCGTCGGAGCGAGATGGAGGATGGGGCTCGACTGAGCTCTGATGGCGTTTGTGCATCCATCACCACGAAATGGAGAACCGACTGGTGGTACGTCTTATGCCCCGAACGCCGATGAAGTCGCCTTCGCCTGTCATCGCTTTTTGCTGGCGGAGAAGAGACCCATATTTAGCTAGCTGACGGCGGATCCCCCGCTCCATCGAACGCCAACGAACTCGAATGATCAACAGGATACCTTTTTCCAAGGATAGACGGGTGTCGGGTGTTCGGTGGGGACCGGCGTGTGGCTCGGCTCACGATAGACCAGACTTGAGCGCGAGATTGCGAGGTGGAGGCCCAATTTGTGGCGATTCGCGGTGCTACAGCCAAGGTACCAGGATACCGTGATCCCACACCAACGCCACCTGTGAGATTCCTACTTTCAAATAAAACGGTGCGGACCGCGGTCTAACGAAAACACCAAGGGCGCCTGTTGATACTGTATTGCGCCTCCACAGTTCCACGTGCTCCTCATCCAGCCGTCGTCGGACAAAAAAAGCAGTAGCCGACGTCGGAGAGACCTCAGTTGGGCGCAACGCTTCGAAACGGTTATAGGTTTCTACAGTAATTAAGATTATACGTTAGGTTGGTTTTTATATATTGATGAAATGGACTATAAAAGCAAAAAAGATTAAACAGTGGTGAGTTGGTGCGACGGGACACCACCGGATTTTTTTGTTTTCCGACGACGACGTGGCACCACGCCCGGTGACGTTGAAGTCCGAAAGCTTGGCGTTGCGGTGGTCTCGATCAGCAACCAATACAAGCCTCCACACGTCACAGATCGTTCTGTTTGTCCGAAGGCGGTGGGAAAATGGGGAGACCGTGGGTGTGGCCCAACATGGTGGGCTCCTTGGCAACGAGTGGTTGCGATAGCGCCATGGAATCTTGATGCGAGGACCGACCACAGCCCTCTCACAATTCAAGATGCCACCGCAAGAGACCACGAGCCCGGCCAAGCGCCCCGCGCCGCAAGCCGTCGGGAAGCGGATCCCCGTGACGCTGCTGTCCGGGTTTCTGGGCAGCGGCAAGACCACGCTGTTGCAGCACGTGCTCCAGAACAAGTCGCACACGATGCGGGTCGCCGTGATCGTCAACGACATGGGGGAGCTCAACATCGACGCCGACCTCGTGGCCAAGTCCGGCGTGCTCAAGCGCGAGGAGCAGCTCGTGCGGCTCGAGAACGGCTGCATTTGCTGCACGTTGCGTGTCGATTTACTCGAAGAGATTGCGCGCATCGCGTCGGATGGCGAGGTTGACTACATCGTGATCGAGAGCTCGGGTATCAGCGAGCCCATGCAGGTCGCTGAGACGTTTGCGTTCGAGTTGCTCGACGATAGCGAGCCTGGAGCCACGGAAGGAGGACCAGGCCAAGGAACACGCGACGCCAAGAAGGCCAGACACGTCCATGATACGGCCATGGACAAAAAGACCAAAGGCCTGAAAACCATACAGGCTGACGAGCTTTTCGCGGCCGTGGGCACTGATGGTCGCGCGCTGCCGCTGCTCAAAGACATCGCCGAGCTCGACACGTGCGTGACGGTCGTCGACGCGGCCAACTTTTTCGAGGTCTTTGAGGACCACCGCATGCTCGCACAGATCGAGGCCCACAAGGACGAGCTGCCAGACATGGACACGCGCACGCTCACGGATTTGCTCGTGGATCAGATCGAGTTTGCCGACGTGATCGTGCTCAATAAAATGGACCTCGTGCCTCCGTCGGATGTCGCACAGATCGAACTGGTCATCCGCAAGTTCAACTCGTACGCGACGATCGTCAAGAGCGTCAAGGGCAAAGTGGACCCTGCCCAGCTGCTGGGCACCAAGCGGTTTAGCTTCGAGCGTGCCCAGGCACGCGAGGGCTGGCTCGAGTCGCTCACTGTACCTCACACGCCCGAGACTGAGGAGTACGGGATCGGATCGTTCCTGTACTCGGCGCGGCGCCCGTTCCACCCATTCCGACTTGGCGAGCTCATCCAGAAGGAATTCGTGATCGTTGAGAGCCCGGATCTGCCGCCGCCACCCATGGATGAAGAGCACGCTGACGAAGAGGAGGAAGAGGAGGAAGACGAGCACGATCCTAGCCGCAACCATGGAGGCGGTGACGGGGACGACGACGACGACATGGAGGAGATGCCGCAGCCTCTCGATGAGGCCACGCTACGCGAGCGACTGCGCAATAAGCAAAACGGGCTCTTCAAGAACGTGCTGCGTAGCAAGGGCGTGTTTTGGCTCGGCACACGCCCCAAGAACTACGGTACGTGGTCCCAAGCCGGGTTGTACTGCACCATGGCCAACGGCGGCATGTGGATCGAGGCCTTTCCGGAGCCTCGCCGCACGCGCGATATGAAGGCGCTGCCCAACTACGCTCAGCTCATGGCGCGCGAGTTTGGTGACCGCGGCCAGGAAATCGTGTTCATTGGCCGCTTCGACAAGTCCCAAGACGAGATCGCCAAGATCCGCGCCGCGCTGGACGCGTGTCTACTGACCGACGAAGAGATGGACCAGTACCGAAAAGAAGAAGGACTCGAGGAGTGGGAGGACCCGTTCGAACCGTGGAGCTACTACGACTTTGAAGACGATGATGAGGAACAAAAGGACGCGTAGAGTAGCTTGACCTTTCGAGCAACTTTGCTAGTATGAATGCCGTAGCAAGGTTTTGACCATTCTGGAGGTTGTTGGGCAAGTAGCGGGGCATTATCCTAATAGACCTTGGGGCTACAGAGTCGATTCGTGGTTGGTACCGAGCTCTCCAATGGATGGAATGGTCGTCAATCACGGTTGATTCGGACGGGCTGCTCTGTGGCGCCTATACATCTAGCAGCCAGACACGTGCACCGCTCTCAAGGTAGAAGCCATTGAGCCGCGAGAATCTGGTGTACAAGGAGAACCCGGTCCTTGCGCGAGCAGTGAGCAGTGAGTCCCCATTTTCTCGTCCTAGTGGCGCAAGTGCAGCCACTCGATAGAGTGCGTCGAAAGGAGTTTCCACGGTAGAGTCGCCAGTGCAAAGAACCCTAGATTCTACCCAGCTGTCGATCCCATAGAGCACATCCAGTTTTTTGCCGTGCTGCTCGAGATTTCATCGTTCTACTCGATGGCGTCTGCCTGTGGCAATCAGATGTAAGTCCAGTGGTTTACTGCCTCTATGGAACTGTGCGATGGACCAAGGTTAGAAGTAATTCCCCAACGAGGAATCTGTCGTGGACGGAATTTGGAAGACGCGGGCGGTCTCTGGCAGCTCTAATCGGCTCCCTTGGCATGCGTCATGTTGATGTGAGCGTATCCATGGAAGGAAAAGAGACCGAGCATATGTCTCCCACTAATCCTGCCTGGACGAGACCCTACCGAGCATCGAGTCACAGAGGTTTACAAGGGATAGAGTGCCTAAAAGGTCAGGTCTCAACGATCTATTTCAAATGTTTTTGCAGTGTATCGGAAAGCCGCGATCAACACGTGACACCAACGACTGACCACACGACTTGAAGCATCGCGAACAGTGGGAACAGTACTGTACATCCATAACGCGGGCCATGAATTCGATTCCTTGTCACGCGGTGGAGAACGACTATGTCACTCCTGTTAGGTGCGATGAGCTGTGGTCATTATGGACGGGGAATAACATTCCATGTTGCTGAATCCGTGTCCGCCAAGGGGTGGGAAGAGGCCAGTCCGACTCACGCCGGTGGTCAGTCAGACCAGAGATGTCAAGGAGCTCTTCGGCGGAAACCCACTAAACCGACCCGGCTATGTGCAACTGGAGATGAGTTTTGCTCATAGCCAGGACCGAGGTGATCCCAAATGTGATCCCTTCGTGTCCGTATTGGGATCCGCCGGATCCACTGCCACGCTCTCTATCCCCGCGACCTGGACGTGGGGCCCTCTACGAGCTGTACGAAATGGAAGGTCGACCGCCCTCTCGGCGAGGGCACGGAGTCGGTCGCGTCGGTCCGGTTGAGAAGCCGCATTCCTCGACTCGCCTTCGAGTGCTCGATTCGAGACCAGTTACCTACGCCGGTATGGTGCGCACTGCCGCGACGCTCGCCGCGTTCGCGGTCGCTCTCTCGATCGTCCCGACGGCGGATGGTGCGTACGTCCCGTACTGTCCGCTCCAAGTGGTCGTCGCGCTCGACGCCGATTTCTTGGACTGGAACGGCTGCAGCGCACACTCGGGCTACAACTTCTTCTCGCCCTCGCGGTCGCCGACGCAGAGCCAGATCAATAAGATGTGTAACGACACCAAGTGCAAGAAGCTTCTCCAGCCGGTCATCGCCAAGAACCTCGCCGAGTGCAAGTGGAGCATCGTCAACTCGTTCAAGCTGCGCAGCGGTCTCCTCGACCCCATCCAGACCACGTGCTGGACGCCGGCTCCGCCTGTGACGACCGCGCCGCCCGCGACGACGTCTCCTCCGGTGGTGACAACCCCAGCTCCAAACCCGACGACTGCTGCTCCAAACCCGACGACTGCTGCTCCA
>JAADVT010000814.1:0-14756 GCA_023335895.1 Pythium rishiriense
AGAATCTGAGATCCACATGTGTAGATCTCGCACCCCGCCGACTTGGAGCACGTGCTAGCGACCAACGTGGACAACTACATCAAGCCCGAGCACTTCACGTCGTCTCTGGGCGAGATCTTCACGCCGACGCTGCTCGGACTCAACCACGCGCACGCGGCCGACGGCGGCGCGCGCTTCCGGCTCCAGCGCAAGCTCATCGCGCGCGTGTTCACGGCCAACCACTTCCGCGAGTTCACGCGGGACGTGTTCCACCGCCACGCGCTGCGCACGATCGAGGCCGTGCTCGCCAAGGGCGGCACGTGTGACATGCACCAAGTCGCGAGCATGTTCACGCTCCAGACGATCTTCGACATCGGGCTCGGGCTCTCTCTCGAGGACTACGACGCCGAGCTCGGGCTCACGTTTGCGCGTAGCATGGACGCGATCTTCCTCGACGTCGCAGCGCGGCTCATCTATAAGCCCTACTGGCGGTACCTCTGGTGGTGCATGCCGAGCGAGTACCGGCTCAAGCGCGAGTCGCGGAAGCTACTCACGCTCATGGATGGTATTATCCGTGACCGGCTCGCCGAGAGCCCGGCGCTGTTCGACGCGAGGTCCGACATTCTGTCCATGTGTATCCGCAAAGCGCGCGAGCTGGACGAGACCAACCGGGGCGACGGCGAGTCCCTGCTGGACGCGCACACGCTGCTCTCGTGTGTCACCGGGTTGCTCTTTGGGGGGCGCGACACGATCTCGGCGTCGCTCACGTACGCGTTCTACAATCTCGCGCAGTACCCGAGCGAGCAGGACAAGATCCTGGCCGAGCTACAAACGATCGATGTCGAGAGGCTCACGTACGAGGACGTGCGCAAGCTCAAGTACTTGGACGCATTTGTGTGGGAAGTGCTACGGCTCCATCCGATCACGCCCATCAGCAGCCGCCAGGCCGCACAGGATGATCATCTCCCGGACGGCACGTTCCTGCCAGCGGGTACGGACGTGTTCTGGTCGGCGTACTACATGGGCCGCAACAACGCCGCCCTCTGGGGCGACGACCAACTGGCGTTCCGCCCGGAGCGCTGGCTCGAGATGGCCAAGCGGCCGACCATGTACGAGTACCCGGTTTTCCAAGCCGGCCTGCGCGTTTGCCCGGGCATGAACATGGCGCTACTGGAGACCAAAGTGTTCATCGCGATCATGCTCACCAAGTTCCACGTGCGCATCCAGGACGGCGAGCAAGTCAAGGACCGCCCGTACGAGATCGCGCTCGCGATGAGTATGAAAGGCGGACTGCCGCTCCAGTTTTCGGTCCGCGAGTAGGTGACGCTCGTGGAAAAAGGCACGGCGTATCTGGGTTTTGTTTAGTGTGGGTTATAGGTGTTGGGTCGTATATATTGCAGTCATTTGTAGAATGCGGTCACAGTCACTGCTTGGTCACATCCCGGCGCACGTGACCATGATGAACTTGTCGGCATGCCGCAAACATCCCGAGCACTACGTAGTGCGTGGATCCATTGACGTCAGATGATGCCGCAACACCAAGCCAATGAAGATGCCTTCGGAAATAAGGTTGCAGGAATTTTGTAGATCGTTGTTTTGTCATTCAACCGACTGTCGGAGTATATCCGCGAGCGAGATGATCACCACGACGTTAGCGGAAACGCTGAGCGTGATCACTGCGTCACTAGCCATGCAGTCACACGTTCAACGTGAGCGGCCGCTCCACCAGAGCGACGCCTCTGCCCGCACACAGAATCACCAAACGACGCGCGACTGCTTGCGTGGCCCAGCGAGCCACTCGCAGGATCTTGTCAGGGGGTTTCAAACGTGCGGCGAATGGTCTCGTCGAGCAGATCACGACGGCAATGACCAGTCGCAGCGATCTTTCAACCCCACACATGCGGAATAGGCGCTAGCGTGTCCATTCGCCAAGAAGCGGAGGCCGGAAGAAAAGCCTCAGCCTGAAAGCTCCCGACCTCCACTGACTCATGCGCGCGTCGGCTCTGTTCACGTCGGCTGCTGTGGCGACGCTCGCCACGCTCGCCATGGCGCCTCCCGGCACTGCGGCCGTGAGCTACCTCGGCGGGTGGCTGACGTCGCCACCAAAAGAGCAGTGCGTCGACATTTGCGTCAACTCGAGCCCCAAGCCGTACTGCGTCAACGCGACCGACGCGTGCTTGGCGAAGAAGCAGCGCCCCGGCGACTTTGACTGGATGGTGCTCGAGCAACTCTTTGTACCGCAGTTCTGTCGCGACCTGCTCAAGGGCGTGGACTCGACCATCTCGCACCAGAACGTCTCCACGTACCCGAACGGGATCACGTGCGAGCCGAAGGTCATCAACAGCGAACTCACGATCCACGGCCTCTGGCCCAACTACAACGACGGCTACGCTGGCTGCTGCAACGTGACCGACACAATCATCAACAAGCCGTACGATGCCAAGGCGTTCGCCAAGCGCCAGGCCAAGCTGCTGAAGGAGATGAAGTCCAAGTGGGTCGACCCGACGCAGAGTAACGCGTACGACACACTGTGCGAGATCTACAACCACGAATTCCAGAAGCACGGTCTCTGCTACAACGCGTTTGGCGACGACATGGAGAAGGCGGCAGTCAACTACTTTAGGACCACGCTGTGTGTGACCGACAAGCTCGCGGCGGCCACGGCGCAGATCAACAAGTGGGCCAAGGGCCACGACAAGACCACGACGGTCGCGGCCATCAAGAGGCTCTACAAGAAGAACCCCATGGTGCTCTGCTCGAACGTGGACGGCGAAGGCCCCAACAAGCTCTCGGTCATCCGCACGTGCTGGGAAAAGCCCGCGCGGCTCGACGACCACGGGCCGTTCACGCAGTTCCACTGCAATGAGCTGGCCAAGCCAACCGCATCGTTCAAGACCTGCGATCCTTCGCAGCCGGTGACACTCGGTGCGTACGTCGCTGAGGCCTCGGCCTTCTGATTAGTGTGTGATACCGGCAATCGCTAGCGAGGGAAAGGATTGTGAGAGAGAGGGAACGTTCCGTGGTTGAGAACGGTATGAACATTTGAACTTAGCCATTGAATCCGAGAGTCGTGGATGGATGTCACCTTGCTAAACGCCTGCATATCCAAAGAGGATGAGGCTTGAGACCATGAGAAGCATGCCGGTGAACGAACCTAGCGCGACGACGTGGGGTTTGCCACCGGAAAGCCGCAGCGCCGTCGGCCAAAGCTCCTTGATGGAGATGCAGACCATGATGCCGCACACGAGACCAAACAGGATACCCTCCGAAAGTGGGTCCATGCCGTCACCAATCGCGAGCCAGGCGACAAGCCCACCAAGCGGCTCGGCCAGCGCTGAAATAGTACACCAAAGAAGAGCCTTCCCGCGTGAGCCTGTGGCAAAGTAGATGGGCGCGGCGACCGCAATACCCTCGGGGATGTTGTGGAGGCCAATGCCCACAGCGAGTGAAACGCCAACCGATGAGTCTTCGATCGCGCCGGCGTAGGTAGCAATGCCCTCGGGCATGTTGTGGAGACCAAGCGCCAGCGCACTGAGCAGTCCCATGCGTACGAGCTGCCGCTGTGCGTGGTCCGCGAGCTTCATAGCATCGACCTCCGAGGGCTGCGACTCCAAGAACACGATGGCATTGGTCTGGCTGTCGTGGCTGGCGGTCCTGACTTCGCTGAGATCTTGACGATATGGATCGTAATCCCCGACACAGTGGTGCCTCTGATTCTCGTGCTCAGCTTCATCGATCAAGGCGCGGGAGATGGCTACAATGATGCTGTCGATGGCGTAGATGAGCAGGATGCCGAGCCCAAAACAGACCGTCGATGTCAGCCATGCGTGGCCCTTGGCAGTATCGTGGCTGCTAACTTCCTCCTCATATCTCTTGGTGAACGCGTCCACTGACTTGCCAAAGATCTCGACCAAGGAGATGAAGAGCATGACTCCGCCCGACACGCTCAGCGCGATGGCGAGGCTCACAGGGTCGGCGAGTCGAACTAGCCGCGTACTGAACACCACGAGGCCGCCGAGTACCGTCGCGAAACCCGCGCCAAAGCACAATACGAACGCCACAAGCACGCGACCGCCTCGCTCAGTCGGCGCGGCCATCGTGGGTGCGTAGGTCGCGCAGTCGTGAGCACACGGTGAGCGTTTCAAGAGTGGTAGGTCCATGCCGGCTATTCTAGCCAGGCTGACTGGGTTGCGTCCAGACCACTGTCGACGCGTGAGTTTGAAAGGCACGTGGGCTCGAGCCGTCCGAAGCGTGTGAGGGATGGAGTGTCGAGACACTTCCCACCGGACGTTTCAGGAGGGCGTTAGTCAAATTGTCCAGTGCCCGACGGTTCAGATACGGGTAGCAGCATACTTGCGAGCTCATGGCCAGTTGGAAACGCGTGCTTTATCAATGTGTGGTCAGTGTCAACAAGGTTAACGCCAGTACAAAAGCAGAAGAATCACATCGACAGATAGCGATAGGACACATGACAAGAAACAACAAGATTGGTATTGGGCAACGTTTCGAGCTCGACGTTGGCAATAGTGTCCATCTGGCGCTGTCTCTCTGAAACTACAGAGCACCGCATCCCATCTGAAGCCTGGCCATCAGGTTACGCGCCAGCGTAGCCAAACAGGATGAGACTCGTGACCATGATGAACATGCCGGTGAACGTACCAAACGCCACAAGGTGCGTCTGGCCCTTGGCAAACTTGTACGCCGTGGGCCAAAGCTCCTTGATGCAGATGCAGACCATGATGCCACACACGAGTCCAAATAGAATACCCTCCGAGATGGGGTTCATGCCGTCGCCGATGGCAGCCCACGCGAGAAAACCGCCCAGCGGCTCGGCTGCGGCCGAGATCGCGCACCACATGATGCCCTTCCAACGGGACCCAGTGGCGAAATAGATCGGCGCGGCGACCGCAATACCCTCGGGGATGTTGTGGATGCCAATGCCCACGGCCAACGAGAAGCCAACGGTCGAGTCTTCGATCGCGCCGACGTAGGTGGCAATCCCCTCGGGCATGTTGTGGAGACCAAGCGCCAATGCACTGAGCAGCCCCATGCGCACGAGCGCTTGGCGTGCGTCGGCCTCGAGCTTGATCGCCGCGGCATCGGGCGTGCCCGCCTCCATGTACGTGGGTGTCTTCTCATCTGTGGTGGTGTGCTCGTGGCGCTCAATGGACTCGCGCAGGTTCTCGAGGTGTTCGATCTCTGTGGCTTCCATCGTGGCAGGCGACAGCTTGTGGACGATCTGGTCGACTCCGTAAATGAGGAGAATGCCCGCACCAAAGCACGCCGTCGCGGCGAGCCACGCGTGCCCAGTGGCCGTCGCCTCTTCCATATCGTCGGTCTTGATGCCTTCGGCGAGCGCTCCGACCGATTTGCCAAAAATCTCGACCAACGAAATGAAGATCATGACGCCACCAGATACACTGAGCGCGACGGCCAAGCTCACGGGGTTGGCGAGGTGGACGAGGCGCTTGCTGAAGACGACCATGCCGCCGAGAATGGTTGCAAAGCCCGCGCCAAAGCAAAGCGCGAACGCGATGGCCACGCTGTGGCCTCCGTCGCTTGGCATGGCAGTTGAATGGTCTTGACTGGGGGGGCTTGTTCTTGATTGAGATAAATGAGGAATGAGGAAAGCATTTGGCCACCGTTTCGGGCGTACTCGATCCAGAGGCCACCCACCCGTTGCAGACACGGGCTATCAAAGGGGAGGTGGATGTTGGGCCATTCCACGGCAAAGCCACCTTCAGCCTAGTGCCAATAGGAGTATCCTTGTGACCTCCGGAACAAGAGACGCGTCATTGGTCATCGCTGGATGGGCCTGCACGGATGGCGCGTGGCGTGGCGCCAATCGGGTGACTCCAATCGCTCCTCCACGATTTGTTGGGAACAATCGACTAATTAGTCCACGCGGTCTCCGATCGGACATGGCTATGTTCGTTCCGAGGTTTCACTGAAGGACAGCCGTGGCGGAGAAGGAACGGGCACGCGGTGGGCAGTCAACGAAGCAGGCCATACCGTAGAGGACAGGGTTGAAAGTGGCGACTGGGAAACGGATTCCCGATCCTTCCGGATGACAATCCGATAGTGCACGGTTGGCTGGGCGTGTGCTCCACTGGGCTCAATCGGACCGAAGCGCGTGCTACCCGTTGTGCGCTGAAAACTTCTCGTTCTCCTCGGTGAATTATGGGAATTGTTGGGCAGTCGTGAGGCACTGCAGAAGACGCCAAGGGACAGCAACGCTCGAGACCACCAGCCGCTAAGACGGTTCTCCGTGTGGAGTGTGCGTTGCTTTGCACAGTCCAGCTGGACGCGGCAACATTCAAAGCTTTGTCCAGCGCGAAAGGCGGTGAGCGCGCGTGGTCTCAAGCCAATCACGAGAGCGTTCCAGTGTTGTCCTGGGGTCGATTAACCAATCACCAATGCGCGTGGTGGCTTCGACTAACGCGGCTGGATCCTGCAGCGTGTCCTGCCACTCAAGTGCTTATCCGACGGCGGCATCTTTGCTTCCCGTAGTGGAGAGACATGAACGAAGCTGTTGTGTGGTGGCAGTGAACCCGGGGCTGCGTGGATCTACTCTCCCACCGGAACGGCGAGGAAAGGACGCTTGCCAAAGAGACGAGCTGTTGTCATAGAAAGTTGGGAAACACAGCGCTGGGGAAGCAGACAAACTGAGCATGCGCATAGCGACTGGCCCCAGAAGCCCCGAGGCACGCGCCAGGGATTACCCACACAAAGCGAATGATTGGCATGCACCTCAAGTGTGGTCGTCGACCGACAGCGGACCGTTTTCTAGGGGGCCTTCCTGTTGGTTCCCACGCCCAGCCTCCTCCGTCCAGTTCAACCACCACCCACAGCTCTCTTCCTGACAGAGGTCTCCCACCCGAGCCGAGCCAGCCAGAGGGAGGACCCATGGGGTCCACTTCAAGTACTGAATGTAGATAGACAGGACACCGTTGTATGGAGGTCGCGCGAAGGTGACGCGAAGGTATCACCTCGCGCCAACCGACGCCCCCATTTTCCTACAGAACCTCCGACGACGACGGACCATGGGCGTCAAGACCGCTGCGGCCCACGCGCTGCTACTCGCGGGGCTGGGCGGGTACCTCACGTTCGTGTACACGAGCCGTGCGGGCGAGTCCTGGTCGCTCAAGGACTACCTGTTCGTGGCCGGCGTCGCGGTCGCGGTCTTTTACAACCGGCTCTCGACCATGAAGTACGAGTCGCTCGTCCAGACGGCCCACGCCGACAAGCGCCGTCGGGCCGTCGCGGCGCTCGACCGCCTCGACTGGGTCCACGGCGCGCCCGTCCAGATCCAGACCAACAAAGTCACCGTGTTGCTCTTCTTTGTGCGTGGCCGTGGGGATGGTTTTTTTGCGTTGGTGATGGTTGGTTTCCTGATGCGTCTTATTCCAACAGGGCACCTGGTGTCGCGACTCGCGCGCGGCGCTCCAGACGCTCCAGAAGCTGCGGAAAAAGTTTACGCATGGAGGTACGTCGCGTCGAGTTTCGTGGGAACGAGGAGACAAGAGAGGTTTATCGCTGTTTGTGTGTGTGTGGTCCTAGCCGTGGAGATGGTCGCGCTGACGCAGGAGAAGCGCGAGGAGCTGGCTGCGTACGAAGAGAAGGGCCGGAACGCGAGCCACTTCCAGGAGCTCAAGGAGTTCCCGTTCAGCATCGCGATCGAGGACGGGTTCATGAGCAAGTCGTTCCTCGTGCGGTTCGACATTTACAAGATCCCGCACCTGTTTGTGATCGGCAAGGACCGCGGCGTCGCCTGGTACGGCGCCCCCAGCCACAGCGGGCTCGAAGAAATCATCCGCGGAGCGCTCACGGCCGACAACGTCACTCTATCGGCCGAGAAGGAAATGCCCACGAGCGACAACGACAGCGAAGACAATGCGACCACCGCGGTTGTGGCCAAGAAAGACAACTGAATGGAGTACATTTCAGCTTGCATGTGTGTTAACGATTGGCTCAGTTGGTATCGCCGTTGGCAACCACCGCCTCGACGTCGCGGCCCGTAATCGTCATGGAGCATGCGCCCAGCGCCGCGACGCACTGCGAGGCCGTGGCGCAGCCCCACTGGAGCCCCTTCTGTACGTCACCGCCGCTCGTTTTCCATGCCGTCAAGAAGCCTGCGTTGAACGAGTCACCGGCGCCCGTGACGTCGACGACCGAGGTCTTGAAGCTAGCCTGATGGTAAGTCTGCTGGGTCTTGGCACAGTACGCGCGCGCGCCGCCGGCTCCGATCTTGATGAGCGTGAGCCCGCCCACCCGCGCACGCAGGTAGTCCATCGCGGCGACCACCGTGTTCGTCTTGGCTACGGCCATGGCTTCGACCTCGTTGGGCATAAACACATCGAGCAGCGGCAGCAGCTCCTCGAGCCCTTCCCACTTTTCGGTGCTGTCGTAGTTGGTGTCCAGCGACGTTGTGATTCCCTTGGCGCGCGCCGCCTCGAGCAGCGGCTTGAGGCTGCCACGCAGGTTCGTGCAGCTGTAGAAGCCTGCACACGCGATGAATCAGTAACACTATACATGCGCGTCTCCAAGACCAACTATCTCACCGCCGATGTGCAGGTGATCCGACTCAAGCACCCGCGCTTGGTCAAGGTGCTAATAAAATCCAACAACAGAGAGATATTGTCATGACCTAGGGGTACACTTGGACAAGACGACACAAATAAACACACGCACCTCGATGCTGAACGCGCGCGCGGCGCCATAGTGCGTGATGAAGCTACGGTCCTCCTGTCGTGGGCAGCAAAGGTCGCATTGAGCCTGTGTATCCATTCGTCCAGTTGTAGGGGATACTCTGCATGTATGTACCGTGCCACTGAGCACGATGCAGACCCCCGTGGGCACGCCGTCGAGCGACGGAGACGACAGCGCGACGCCGCGCGTGGCCAAGTGGGTACGCAGCACGTCGCCAAAGGCGTCGGCGCCCACGACGGTGTGCAGCGTCACGGCGAGCGCGCCGTCGGGCTTCGCCAGCGTCGCGAGGTGTGTGGCCGTGTTGAGCGCCGAGCCGCCGGGCTGGAGCTCGATGGGCCGCGCGACCTCGGTGTCGCCGCCCCACTTGGGCAGCTGGTCAGGCGCGATCGTGCCGGCCACGACGTCCACGAACGCGTCGCCCACGACCGCAAGGCGCACGGGTGGCATGGCTGCCGTTGCCGTCGGGGCCAAAGTGAGACCTTGAGGAACTTTGAAGAGCTATGCGGTTTGTATCGCAAAGGTGTTCTTAACTCATTGAACATGCGACGTGTGCCATGTCCATGTCATCGCACACTCGACGTCTGACGTTTTACCACTTTGCGAAGAGATGTTAGGCTCGTCAGTCATACGAAACAGTGTTCCCGCCGACGACACGAGTACAAACCATTGGGGAGACAATCAGGTCAGCGACAACGTCAATACGGTTCTGGAGGAGGGCAACGAACCGGCCTGTGAAGATGAAGAACAGGCAACCAAGGTGGACATGAACCCCTTTCCTTCCGTTCAGGGGCTGTGGATTGTTGCTATGACTAGCAACTCCATCCACACATGCTTCAAAATACGGATTGCAATATCAACGAGCATGCGAGAGCAAAGAAGGCTCGGAGAAAAGTCTCCGCTGCGTAGCCAAAATATTCCCCCCAATCGTACCTGCCGGCGTCGCCCACACGTCCAGTTGATACATGGGTTACCCCGATAGTGGCGTCCAGATTGGTAGCAGGTTGCCCAGATGCCGGATTCCAGCTGATTGTGAGGTGCTTTTGATTATCTGCGTGGTGCGATGCGAACCCCACCGTGAAACTCTCGTGGAATATCCTTGTTTCCGATTCGTTGAATCCTGGGTTCTGGCACCAAGAGGTGATGTGAGATGAATGGGTTCATGGGACTCAGAACACTGCACGGTCGCCGACAGAGGGCATCTATTGCCCAATGTAGTATCAGAACGATAGTGATCATAATGAAGGGTTCATAGAACTCTAGCTGTTCGCTGTTACCCTTCTCGTAGAGATACTCGAACCGTGCCAACGCTACCGGGAGGTCGGATCGTTCAGTCTCGACTTGCTCACTCTCCAACCTACCACCCACCTCGCAGTCCAAGCCTCCCAACGCAACCTGCACGGCTTCCTCTCATGTTGAAACTCCTCGTGCTCGTCTCAACTTATCCTTTGCTGCTGCATGGCGCCACGCACAGTCTAGAACCGTGTAGCACATACCAGGATGAAAGCATTTGCAACGTTGCAGTCGGCACTGCGTCAAAGCGATGTGTGTGGAACGGGAAATGCACGGTCAGTGAGACCCCAGTGGATTGGCATGTGTCTGGCAAGCTCTGTGATGGCAACGCAATTGAAGACTGCATCGGGCGGTGTGCTTCATTCCATGACAAGTCAAGGTCATGCGTCGTTGCGACTTTTGGCAACGGTCCTACCTGCTACCAGATTGACACACAAGAGTGCACGACCCTTAACCCCGAAAAATCGTTGACGTCAGACATCCAAGACACTCCAACCAACAGCACGCCAAGTGACGCGACAACGACCATTGCTCCAGCCAAGAGCACAGGGGATAACGCAACAACGACCCCTGCTCCAACCAAAGTCACAGGGAATGACGCGATAACAACCCCCGCTCCTGGTGTCACATCCAGTTCGGTGCCTTTGCAACGCTTCGAGGCTTTGGCGATCTTCATCCTCGTGTTAGTGATCAATGCGTGAATGAAAGAGAAATGCAAGCTTGATGGGACCTCAGCAGCGCCTTGGGCGCCATGGACTAGTGTGCATCTCGCAAAGCTAACATCGCCGATTGCACAAGAACTACGTAAGCCAAAAACGCGCGAGCTCCACATGGCAACCCTGATGCATCTTTCTTTCCCCCAGTTCATTTTATTCTTTCTCGGTGGCCAAAAAAATACAGTTGAACGGTTGGTTTTTCTGTTCAATTAGTTGTGCTTCCTTATGATGGCAGCCACGCAACGCGGAAGTTGATAACTTGATCAGAGAGATTTGAAGAATATACGAAGCAGCTCAACAAGGATCGCAAATGGAAACGCGACTCTGAGCGTGAGTGTAACCGAGCGTCTCTAAGCCTCGATTGTAGCAGATCGCTGGTATCCCTGAGCCTCGGCTATTGCAAGTTCCTTCTTCACAGAGCCCCGAGCGGCGTAGAGAAGCTGATTTGCTTTAGCATGAACTCGAGTGAGTTCGGGCTGGTGCTTCTCAGCGGCCTCGTGGTTGCCTGTTGACACTTTTTAGCATCATTGACAGCCCGCTGAAAGGCGTTCTTCGGCGGCTTAGTGATCGTCCCAATGGTGCGCTGTCATTTTGACGTCTCAACCACGGTTCTGCTTCTACGTGCGTATAATATGCCCTTTGTGTCCTACCGGTATTAACGGCTTGCATACGAGCCGCAGAGACGATCTCGACGATCCATGTCTCAATGATCCGTATGTCGATGAGCTGAACGGTATGCATGATCTTTGCACTTTGGGTGACTGGAATAGTATCTTTGATGGTTCACCTTCAATTTTTGTCACGTAAATGGTGTCAAATCAAATCGTCCGAGATGAACTCATGGTCAACGTACCGAACAAAGGAGCTTCAAATGTTGCGAGAGCTGAAAGCACAAGCGAAACTCAAATTTGGAACACTAGATAGCTAAGATGGAAAGACGCAGCCCTCGGCCAGCATCGCTCAAAGCGAGTGGGTAGATTGGAGACTGGAAGCAAAGTGGCGTGTCGCTCACGACTCCAACACCTTCATGAAAGCGAACCTTTGTGAGTTTTCAGTCCACAAGCCATTTGGAGGCCTCCCATCGTACCTGTGGAGGCAGGGAGAGCACGATTATGCGGCCATCGCTGGTGCCGCAGAGCACGGCCTGGCGGGACCGCCAGTATTGCATACACCGTACTTGATGGTTGTGCCTACGTCATAATCACACTTAGCCTTCATGAAAGTGGTGGTAACCAGACGCTAGGGGGAGCAGTCGTACTGCGTGCGGTAGACGAGCTTGCCGTATGAATCGAAATCTGTGCAGTCTTTGTCGTCGTAGTCGGTGTAGTCCCACACAGAGACGGTGCCGTCGGCGGCAGCGCATAGCACTGCACCGCTCTCTTGCACAATGTCCACAGCGACAATTGACGCGCCGGAACCGCATGACGACCGCTCGCCGGGCGATCGCAACACGCCCAGCTCGTACGGGTCCGTCAGGTTGAAGCAGTTCCATATCCGCACAGTCGCGTCATCGGACCCCGTAAGTAGAAAGCACCCATGACGGGAAATGCTCGACACAGCATCTTCATGGGCCTTCCATGCCTTGAGCACCAGCCTCTTCTGGAAACTCCACAATGCGAGGAGACCGGTCTGGTAGCCGATCACGAGATATTCGCTCCCACCATGCAAGCTGATGTAGTCTCCCCTGCAGAACAGAAGCGTCGATATCTCTTCGCGTCGACTGGAATCATTTGACAGGTTCACTTGGGCCGTTCCCGAGAAGCTGAGGCAGTCAGGGTGCAACTCCCAGAGAAATAGGTTTCCGTCCACATCGCTAGCGAACACAAATTCTTGATCACGCACCATACCTGTCGTAAGACACGTGACTGCACTCTTAGATGGCAGGTGCGCAACCACAAACTGGCCCGTATGTATGCTCCAGGCCTTGAGGAAGCCACCTTCGTGGCCTGTGATAGTCTTGGAGAACCGCTTGGATGTCGTAACGCATGTGATTTCTGACTGCCGTTCCTCAAACCCAAACGCTGCCTTCATATCATACGCATCCCAGCAGCGCAACGTGTTGTCTAGCGACACGCTGAAGAAGCGACTGGAGGTGGCCATTGTTGAAGTCAACGAGGTATGGTTGTTGCTGGAATCAACGAGAACCTCGTCGCGTAACACGGCGAACCCAACGATTGCGTCGGAGTGGCCTGTGCACTCGCCGTACCCGACATCTCGGTTGATTTTCCACTGTTTCATCATATTTGGCACGCCAGTGAACAGCCAATCGCTGGCTGCATGCAGTTGCAAGTGAAGCAACGGCGTGCCGGGTGGCACTACTTTCTCTTTCTTCACCCACTTGTCCTCAAACACATTCCACACGTGAACGTACCCCATCGCGTCCGCGAGAAAGAGCCACTGGCCACCACGCACGTCCCAGGCGCAACTAGTAAACCGCGTGGCATTCCGATTCGTAATCGTTGAGGATACGCCACCACTCATAGCGTCGAGGACATGGGCCTTGTGGTCAAAACCGAGCGAAACCACGAAGTTATTCTCGCAAACGAGCTGAAGCTGGAGTACACCGAGTGAGTGAAACTGTGAGTGCTTGCGCTTGAGTTTGAATTGCATGCGCGATGATACTCCTGTCAACTGGGTGGCTGCTTTGGTCGCGAGTTCAACCTGTTGATCGTCATCAACCGATAAACCACTCGTGTAGTGGGACACGCTTCCCTCTGAGTCGCCCACGAAGAGCGAGCACGACATTGGGGCAGCACGAATACACAAACTTGTCGGCCAACAGCTTGCGCTTGCCAGGGTGATAGTCTGCGCAGCGACGAACCATGGATACATGAGCAACCCACGGCCTTCTGATTGGTACCAAATTTTGATAGTGTGATCGAGGCTGGAGCTCACAAGTCCTGGACGCTGCTGCTGCGTAAGCAGCCGCAAACACGTGACGCTGGTTTGGTGCGCTGGCAGTGTCTGGACACAAAAGTGGTCATTGCGGTCGCCGTGAAGCTGCTGCTCAGCCTCAGATCCACGCCACGGATCCCACACTTTGATTGATCGGTCGGCAGCACCGGAGAAGAGCAGCCCTTCTTTGCCCATTGATCCGCTGAACTCGAGAGTGAGCACAGCGCCTGTATGCCCGCGCAGCTGCGAGACCTGTGAAGCACAGAGAGGGAGTGGAATTGTCAGCGGCATGTTCCGACTTGTGGCAGAGTGATAAACCTACATTGAGAGGCGTGACGCTGGATGATTGTTGGACCTTCCACTGGAGAATAGTGCCGTCATGCTAAAACAACCACACACGGAAGCCGAGATGTCTGTGTGAGCCTTTCCGGAGGTTTGTTGAGACGGACATACTACGTAGTATCCAACATGAGCGAAGTACCCTGCCAGCGAATATGCCCTTGTCGGGAACAACGTGGAAGCACTCGAAGGCTGATGCTTTATCCGCTAACTAAGAGAAGCGGAAGCTCGTCAGACGTACGAAACAGTGTCGGACGGAAGTAGTGCGAACCGTTGGGAGATAATCGGGTGAGAGCACAGAAGGAAGGCGATTCCCATCCACTTTGACTGTCGGTTCTTCAGGTCGGTCTGTTTCCACACCATCGTTGCCGCCCGCCGGGACCTTCTCCCGCTCACTTCTGCCGCTCACCGCTTTATCGCGACCAGGAGGATCATTTGCATACACTTCCACTGGAACAAACTCCATCGCTTCTCGTGGAGCCACCACTTTTCGAAAGCCACATTCTGCACCGGGAACATGGTGCTAAAATTGGTCGCTGCCTCTCTAAACTGATCGAGTCTGTCGAATCCCCTCGACCGTTTCCGTCCTGGCTGAAAGTTGCACCATCACAGACGACTCCAATATTTACCATCGAGATCCTCCTTGATTTAGAATGTCCTCGTGCCCCGCGAGTTCGCGAAGTGAAGCATTTACGTCGGAATATTCCCGAGCGCTGCTAACTCGAGTATGTCTTCCATGGTCGATCAGTGCGAGCGTGTTGAAGAGAACACTTCCAGCAAGGAGGTGTCCGAAGTGACGCACCCAACCACAATTGAGGCTGCCGAGTA
>JAADVT010000815.1:0-14748 GCA_023335895.1 Pythium rishiriense
TCAGCCGAGATGACCATGAGCTGCCTGCAGGCCGCAGCGTTCACGGACGTGGGATACGCGCAGCGCATCGCCCAGCAGACGCGCACCGAGTACCAGCAGTACATCCACGACCACGTCCTGCCACGGCTCGGCATGATGAACCGCTTCTGGTACAACAGCTTCCGCGACGGTCGGCTCTTCGAGGCCACGATTGTGTGCTTCTGGGTCGTCGGCTCGGGCAACCGCTCGCATTTGAGCTTTCACCTCAATACAGACGACTTCGAGTGGCTCGTTGGCTCTGGCAGCGCGGCGTTTGCCGAGTTCTACCACGAGATCATGCCGCTGATCGAGGGACCGTGCGATGGTGAGCCCGTCGCAGACAATGTGGTGGCCCAAGTGCGCGCGATCTGCCGACGCGTGCTGGACGCGGCCGTGGTGGCGAGTCCACAGCCGTGGTCGACCAACCAGCGCCACTACGACGACCAACTCGTGCGGGTCCAAGACAAGACGACGCGCGGGAGAGGATATTTCGCGTTGGTACGCTGTCGCGGGTGCCACTACTGGCACACGCAGTCGCTGCCAGCGTGCCAGATCTGTGGACATCCTACGACACCAAGTAGGTGAGGATGGAGGAGATATTGCTGTCCTAGGATGGCCTTCTTCGGAGTTGTGCACCCACCACTTCTTGTCTTGAATACGTTTGGCACTTCCATCGCGTGGCATTTACTAATCCTCATCCGGGTCGTCGCCTTCGTCATCATCTTCTTCCTCGTCTTCGTCGTCCTCCTCTTCAAGCACGCCACCAAGCGAAAGCGACGCACGCTTTGGATCGTTGTACTCGTCCCGTACGACAAGCAGCTGTGAGAGATGGTCCGGGTCCACAGCCTGGACACTCATGCGGCGGATAGTCTGCAGCGCCGTCTTGAAGTCCTCGATCGCACCTTCGTCCGCGCGCTCGAGGAACTTTTCGCGGATCTGGTCCTCGAGCGCCTCAATGTCCACGAGGCTGGCTGCGCTTCCGTCGGCACCGGCGAGCGCGCCCTCGACAACGCTCACGTAGCTGGTCATCTTCTGGAGCCCGTCTGGCCCGCGGTCATGGAGCTGCTGGCGCTGGTGCGGATGGAGTTCATCGGGCTCATCGACATCCTCAGCCGCTTCAGGCAGCGACGGCATCAAGGACGACGCCACGGCGGGTTCACCATCACTGCCACCACCGCTACCATCGGCTTCTTGGCGGGCTGTGCTCGTCGAGGCCGGCGGCCGGCGGAACGCGACGCTGAGCCGCTGCAGCTTTCGAATCGCCAGTACAGCCTTCTTGAAGGTCTCTTCCTTGGTCTTGACCGCGACGATCTGGTCGTCGTTCAGATTTTGGTATTTGCGGATCTCGCGCATGATCTGGCGGTGGCACATCCACGCGGTCTTGGAGTCGACGCGTTTGCTTAGGATCTGCGCGAGGAACGTCACGCGGAACTGAAGCGAGGCGACCGTCGGCGCGTGGGGGATCTGCGCCAGCGCCTGCGCGACGGTCTCGCGGTCGTGCTCCCAGGTCTCCTGCAGCAAGTTGAACTGGTAGATCTCCTCGTCCTCGCCTGCGACTCGCGCTGCCGTCGTCGCGACCCCACTGGACGAGCCTGCCGTCGTGGACGATGGCGTGGCACTGGCACTGCCGGCGCCGTTGGTAGTGGCGGAACGGTCGATCACTGCCGACTTGCCCTTGGAGGTGGGCGTGTTCGTGTTGAGTACGCGCTCGAGCAGCACAACATCGAGGAACCGCTCGAACGAGATGCGGCGCGGCTTGAGGTAGTCGTGCGCCGCCGTGAACACGCGCTGGACGAACGCATCGGTGAGCGTCGGCGACAAGTGGAACATCACGGCGCTAAACTCGTCAAACTCGAGCGAGCCGTCGCCGTTGAGGTCGCCGGCAGTGTACACGGCGCTCAGGATCTGCTCGATGCGCTGGCGCTGGGCCTGCCACTCGTCGATCGCGATCGCGAGCAGGTCGGCCTCTTTGATGAACTCCTCGTCCTGACGCATGGCGTGGGCCTTGATGCGCGCGGCGACGGCGTCCATCGTGCGAAAGTACACCCCGAAGCGCTCGCTCAGCGCCTCCTGGAGCGTCGCGACCGCGAACGCCACGCGCACTTTGAACTGGCGCGGCACGTACTCGACGCGGTGGCGTGCCGCGCCCGAGAACGTGCCGCCGCTCCACTTGTCCAGCAGGCCCAGCACAAACTTGTGCTCGTGGAACCCGAGCGGGTTGATGATCCCGAGGAAGCGCAGACACAGGTGGCACGGAAACACTTTGCGCTCGTGCTTGCGCAGCGACTGGATGAGTTTGAGCAGGTGCTGCTGCGCGAGCGCCTTGAGCCCGTACTTGCGGATGTGCCAGTCGTACATGAACTCGCTAAACTCCATGCGGCGCGACCCGTACTGGAGCGACGCGCACATGGTCTCGTAGTGCTCGCGGTACATTTGGTCCACGACGCGCAGCAGGATGCCGGCGTTGAAGAGCTTGCTGCCGCGCTGCGCCGCCGCCTGCTTGAAGGTCTGCGAGATATCGGCGCGGTTGGCGAACCGCGGGGCCGTGTTGGGGTTCATGAGCAGGCTCTGCTCGTCGTCGTCCTCGCCGCCGTTGGACGCGTCGGGACCGGACGCCGAGCTGCCCGCGCTACTGCTGATCGCCGAGGCCGCGGCCAATTTCGCGGCCGACGCGCGCCGGATTTTGGCCTTTTTCACGAGCTTGAGCACGTCGTCCACGTCGCCAGTGGCGGTGCCACTTCCTGGGCCGCTCGCGTCGACGACTGTACTGCCGCCACTGATTCCCGAGTCGTCGCCGTCGGTCAGGAGGAAGTCGCCGCCGGTAAAGGCCTGCAGCTGGCGCTGCTGGTGGTCGGACACCGCGCGCAACGCCGCAATGTCGTCGCTGGTCGTCGACAAAAGCCCCGTGAGGCTCTCGATCTGGTTGCCCTGCGCCAGTGCCTTGAGCCGGTTGAGCATGGCCAGGCGCCGCGCCGGGTCGAGGCTCAGATGGCGCCGACCCGACGTCGAGCCGGCGTTACTCGTGCTATCGCCGTGGCTGACGGCGCTAGCGATCTCCTCCATGGCCTCGGCGAGTTTGAGGATCTCGCCCGACGCACTCGTGGAGCCGGATGCAGCCACGGCTCCGCCGGTTCCGGCCTCGGCGATCGGCGCGAGCGAGCGCACCATCTTGCCCAACTTCGAGAGCATGACCTCGACCGAATTCATGACTTGGTCATCGGCCCACACTGGCGCCACGACGGCCTCGTTGACCGCAGCGGCCACCGCACCAGGTGGGGCGGAATGGCCGATCGATCCTCCAGTGTGGGATGCCACCGTTGTCGTGGGCGGCGGTGGGTCCAGCCCGACGGCTCCATACACTTTGCCCTGGAAGGCCTGGAAGAGCCGATTGAGCGCGGGCACGCGCTTGAATGCGCTCGAGATGGTGTCAGTGGCCATCGTGTGGAGTGAGAACCCACCGAGCGAGGCCAGCAGCGACTGCAGCTGGTCGATCTTGACAAAAAACTGCTGGTCTGGGGTGAGGTTGGCGCCAAGCGGATCGCTGTGCACGCCACGCAGGGGCCCGTTCGTGGCCAGTCCCGAGGGCGTCACGCCAGGCTGCTGCTGGAACGTCGTGAGCCGGCGCTGCACTCCACGCTGGGCGACACTCTCGTGGCGCTTGGTGCGATCGATGAGCTCCACGAGCTTCCACGCCGTGTCGCTGATGCCGATGTCGACCGCCTGGTCGTCATCTTTGAGCAGCTCCAGCAAGTTGGCGTGGAGCCGGTCAAGCACGGGCTTGGGTGTCGACGGCTTGCTGCCGGTCGAGTCGGGTCTGATCGGCTCGAGATCCTTGGGGCGCGCGCGGCGCGCGTCTCCGTGCTTGGCACCGGGGCTGCTATCGTGGCGATGGCTATGACTGTGGTGGGACTCGGGAGTCCGTCCTCGATCGCGAATCCGCATCTTGCGGCGGCGGCGCTTGCCGCCACCGTGGCCCCAGCCGTCGCCTCCACCACTGCCACGGAGCTCGTCGTCGTCCTCGTCGACGTCGTCGTCGTGCTCAAACACCTCGGTGAGCCCTCGCAGATCCACTTGCTGTTGCGACGACCGGTGGCCACCCCGCCCGGCAAGCGCGAACCGCTTGCCGCGGCGTCCGCGTGGCTCGAGCGCACTGCTGGCATCCCCATCGTCATCGTCGTCGCTCGAGCTGCCGTCACCGTGCGCCTGGCGCTGCTGCTGATGGCGCTCCTTCACGTCGTGGCTCGCTGCTACCAGCGCCTCGGCTGCGGCACGCGCAGCGGCATCGACGTCATCGCCGTGGCGGCGCATGGCCAGCGCGTGTTGGACCTGCGGGGTGAGCTGTAGCGCGTCCCAGAGACTAACGAGGTTGCCGGTGTCGCACTTGTCCAGAAACACGCGCAGCACCGAGTCGCAGTCATCCTGCTTGGCCTGGCTTGCGACCTGGCAGAAAAACGCCAGCCGCTCAACCTTGGGCAGCTCCCAGAACTGCACAAGCAGCGCGAGCGTTTGTTCGTGCAGCAATCCGACGTCGGCGTCGTCGATGCTGCCACGCGGGCGTCCCCGCAACGTGCGGAGACGTCGATTGAGCGTCTCTATCTCGTGCTCGAGCTGTCGACAGTACAGGTACATTGGAGTCCGCTTGGGCAAGGAAGTGGATCCTTCCGGCCGACGAGCCGGTGGCAGCACAGGCTTTGGTCCACCAACCGCAGCCAACAGCGCCGACGTCGATGCGAATTGCCCTTCACCAGCGACCGGCAGCACGGACGCGTCCTGGTCGTCGTCCTTGTCGTCCTCGTCCATCTTTCTCGTTTCGTCCTCTTCGCTGTCGTGGTAGCTGTGGGTCTTGTACAGTAACGACAGCACGAGCTCGCGCATCGTCTTGAGCGTGTCAATAAGCCGCATAAAGGATTTGGCGTTCCGCGCGTCGTGTTCCGTGAGGATCGTCGGCAAGTTGCGGAAGATCGCGTCGACGACCTGGCACAGCAGCTCGTGCTCGGGGACGCTCGTCGCGCGGTCGGACGGGTCCAGCGCGCGCTGCCACTGCGCGACAAACTCGCGCATCACGGCCGCGTGGTGGTCGCTCGTGAGCACACTGAACATCGCGCTGCTGCGTTGGACCTCGAGTGCGAGCTGCCGTTCCGGCTCGGGCTTGGCCCGCAGCGCGTCCTGCTGCTGCTGCGGTGGACTG
Source organism: Pythium rishiriense (assembly GCA_023335895.1). Taxonomy (NCBI): domain Eukaryota; phylum Oomycota; class Peronosporomycetes; order Pythiales; family Pythiaceae; genus Pythium; species Pythium rishiriense. Next base: position 5,207 of record JAADVT010000815.1, read on the forward strand.
CTGCGAGCACACTCGTGGACCGCGTCCTGCAAGAGCTGGTGAAACTGGAACAGCTCGTGGCGAAAGTGGCCGTGGATCTGGTCACGGAGCGTTGCCGTCGCGTACACGGGCAACGACCCATGGCCGTTGACGCTCTGGAGCTTCACGTGGCGGGGCGAAAGCTTGGCCTGCTGATGGCGACGCAACGCTGTCGGTCCTCCTGGTGGAGGTGCGACCGAATCCCACTGGAACGCGGCGCGACCGGGTGCCGGTCCGCGGGGGTGGAACCGCAGCGGGGAAACGGCGCCGTCATGGCTCTGTGGTGGAGGTGGTGACGGCTCCATCATCTCCCAGCGGGCCCCTTCCAAAATGGTTGGCACTATAGACTGGAACATGTCTGCAACTGTGTCTGAAATTAGACGACACGGTTACATCCCCCTCTTTGCAGGCGATGGCTCGCACCGACACAGGTGGCTACACAGAAAATGGCTACACTTCAGAAACTGCGACCATGTGTGACGAGGTTCTACTGATCGCACAAAGAGACACAGCACAACGTGAGCAAAGGGAGAATCCGGTATTTTTTGAACGATGGATACTTGAGGGATATGTGGGTTAGGTGGACTAGCGGATGGCATGATAGGAGAGGTGGTTCGTCGTCGTCGAAAGCAGGGACAGGATAATATGCAACACATGAAGGGAGTCCATCGACGGTGAGGAGGAGATGCCGGTACTTCCGCTTGGGTCTTCATAAAGCGCTCTAGGCAAACGAAGGCGAGCGGATCTTCTGGCCGGCGCGGCTCACGGGCTGCTGCGTCTGGTGCCAGTTGGCCATGAGGCAGAGGTAGTCGCCCTCGAAGGTCGCCTGCGTGTGGCCGCCCTTGCGCTTGTACGTGAGCTCCTCGTCGGCCGCGACGACGTCGTTCGAAAAGATCTGGATCTTGCTCGCCTCGAGCGCGGCGCGGTCGGCGTACACACTGACCGAGTACTTGGCCGGGCGGAAGCAGCGCAGCACGTTCTTGAGCAGCGAGTCGTAGCAGCGCAGGCGCGCGTTGGTCTCAAAGCTCACGTAGCTGCAGTGGCTCTCGGGCGTAATGTGGATCGTGTAGTAGGCGTCAAAGAGGATGCCGTTCATCGAGTAGCCGCACGGGTCGAACGCAAAGTCGTCGAGCACGGCACCGGGCACGAGGTCCCGGATACCACTCTCGACAGTCATGCGGCGCGACGTCATGGTAGGGTCGTCGTTCTTGAAGAAGCGCTTGGCGACCGACGGGTGCATGTCCTGCATGAGCACGTGGAGCGTACTCTCGTTCGCGCCGGGCGTTCCCTTGAGCGGGTTGCGCTCCGAGATGGACGGCAACTGCAGCGGCAGCTTGCCGGCCTCGTGTTCCTCGGCATCCCAGACGTAGATGTACCAGTGGTCGTGGTTGAGCGGACCGAGCACGTGGGCCGTGCCGTTCGGGAAGAATGTCTCGAGGTACTCGACCTCGGTCTGGTACGATGTGTGCGGGTACTTTTGCTCCTCGGGAAAGTTGTAGTTCTTGCGCGAGTACGAGACCCACTCGATCTCCATGCCGAGCGCGTCGGCGAACTTTTTGACGAACGGGAGCGTGAGCAGTAGCGTGGTCGTGCCGCACGTCTTGATCACGATCTTGTGCGAGTAGATGAACAGACTGGACTCGGACAGCACGTACGCGTCGATGTGTTCGTTGCTGGTCTTGGACAGGATCTGGCACTGGCCGGCCTCGAGCATCGCATTGATCTGCTCGCGACTCACATCGCGGAAGCCGTTGGCAGCGCCGACGCCGACCTTGAAGTCGATCTCGAGGTTCTTCTCAGGACCTTCGAACGAGTTGGGGATGGCCACGGCAGCCGCGACGGCGTCCGACGAGTCGGACTGCGTCGAGCACGAGTCGTCGTCGGTCAGCTTGATGGGTTCCGGGAACACGTTGACCATTTATTATGGAGGGGGAGGGGAAGCGGGAGAGGGGAGCTTGGTAGGATGGGTGGGGGGAGTTAGCACGCGTGGGGGCTGTTAGGCTGGGTCGTCGCAGGCTCCGGTGAAGAAGAAACCCGTGAAGATGTTGGTGGGATCAACGATGTCAACGGTGCTTAGGAGTGTGGTCTCCAACAGCATGAACCAGAGTCTCGCGGGACGCGCGGGGGCGGTGTCAACTTGAATGGTTGAGGGGCAAACGGGGGGTGGAAAAGGGGGGCACGAGCCAGCTACTGGAACTGAGCTGGACTCGTGAGGCCGATTCCGAGCAGGGCGGGGGAGGGCTGGCAAAGAGGAGAGGACGGCAGCGAGCGGCGCGGAGGCGGCTGGTCGTTGCTGAGCACAGAGCTGCAAGAGTGAAAGTGCGGGCGCCCACTGACGTTCAGTCGTCCCAGTCGCCGGCGAGTCGCAGCGGAGGAGGAGGCGGGAGGGAGAGAGCCCCTCGAGGAGCACCGAGGAGGCCATCCTCCACCAATCGTGGTGGATCGCCACGGGAGCTGCTGGGGCACGAGCTGGTATTTTAGCCAATCGAAGGATGAGTTGATGAGGTTTTGGAATCCATCGCGAGGTTATTCGATCGCATTAGGCGGCTCGTCTCTGTGCGTTGCGCGCATCACCCGAAAGTAACGGCCAGCTTCGAAGTTTTGGAGTGTTAACTCAGTACACGACACTTCAAAAGTCCGACATGTTGTGGTAAAGTTGCACCCAGAGGTACTGATGTCGGACTGAGGTCGGCTGTCGAGTGTACTGTATTAATATGCCATGGTGCTGCAAGCTCTGCCGGTGCGGCGGAACCCCACACGAAATCCTGAGGAAGAAAGGATCGTGGTCTCCCCCCTCGCGCTGGATCTTGATGGGAAGGAAGCAGTAAACGTGTGACGGATCTTTTCACACACAAGCTCAGCTGGAGTCGCTCCATGAGTTGGTGGGTGGAACTCGGCCGACATGCACCACCAGCTATAACACCGCAGTGATAAATATAAACAATCCATTCTAGAACTCTTGGTGTGGGATGCCAAGGCTATGTACCTCAGACTGAAGCACGGCGGTTTGGCTCCGCTTTGGCCATCACAAGCGCGAGACGGCGCACGCCACGACGAGTTTGCGATCTTGAAAAGCCACGACATCAAAAATACGTACTGTACTCACTTGGACTGGGAGAAACGGACCAAAGATACGGTTGCTCCAAACCATGCGTCTTGCGTTATACTCACAGCAACATTCTCTGGTGCTCAGATCAAAACGAAAGATGCGCATTGAGGTTGTTTGCACCACCACGTGACGTCCAGGAACTGGCATTCTTTTTTCTACTTTCCGCTTCTAAAGGTCGCCTCCCCGGCGTTCCATATCCGAGAAGACCAATCGACTGGTCGCAACGTGACGCGTGGCACAGCCTGAACTGGGAAAGGGGCTTCCGGCTACCTTCAGGTCGCCACGACTTCAACCTCGACAACCTCGGATCCCTCGCGATTGGTTGACGGGGCAGTCGACGGTGGCCTCGTGGTCTCAGTCGCGGCTGGGCTGTTCTCAGAGTCGTGAGGCTCAAGAGGGATACAGTGAACAACCTCGGCCTTGTCCTCGGTCTTCTCCTCTTCCGTGATGAAATGTGGGTGGTCACAGACGACAGGGGACGAGATCTTGATCGTGTACGCGCACGTCTGGCTCTCTTTGACTGACATGATGTGGTGCGCGCTTCCTTGGCTACAGTAAAAGAACACGCGCGACTTGCGCGGCGTGGAAACGTCAAATTCTTTGCAGTGCGTGCCGCCTCCGTACGCCTCGACGTATGCGGGCCGCGCCGAATCGTGGGTGGCGTCAATGTGCTCCGTGACAAGCGACGCGCCGGTCGTCTCCAGGAGCTCGTTTTCCTTCTTGGAGTACACGCCCAGCGAGAACTCGGCCGTGACCTTGCCGTCGTTCTCGCGGTGGTACTGCCGGATCCCCTGGCCAAAGCAGAACTCGTACGTCCACCACCCTTCGTTGCGCTTAATGCACGTGTGGAGATCCACGAGCGGCTGTAAAAGTTGGCCCACCGAGAACTTCTCGTCTGGGTCCGCGTGCTTCGAGTTGCAGAACAACCGCGACGCGATCGCGAACGCCGCCGGCTCCTTGGTGTTGCTCGCATCGTCGTACCGCCAGTCCACGGCCGCGACGTTGTCGTCACGCGCGTTCGCGCTGCACACAAACTGGACAAGGATATCCCCGACTTGTCCGTTCGCTTGGCCACGCCCGTGGAACACCTGCGTGTACATGGGCTTCTTGTACCCGGATAGCTTGGCCTGCATCTCACCATGAGTAAACTCTTCATAAGGAAGCGCTGCCTTGAGCTCGTTGTCCGAATCAAATGCTGCCAGGTCTTGGACTTCATGGACTTTGGTCTGTTTGGCCGCGGGTGGTTCTTCCGTCGTAGGAGAGGAGACAGTAGCCGCCACGACGGCGTCCTCTGTCGATGGCGATGCGACTCCCACTGGCTGTTTCGGTGCGTCTTTCGCCTTGCGCTTGAGGCTCACCTTGCGGATGAGCACCCCCGGACAGATCTCGTACACCCAGCGGTCCACCACGTCGACGTACTGGAGGCACATGGGGCGGATCTTCTTCACGGCCGCGCGCGCAAACGCGACCAACTTGTCGCTCTCATTCGCCTCGTCACCCACGCCGTCGCCACCGACGTTGGGGCTCGCGATCTGTTGCGCCTGCTGCTGCTTCTGCAGCGGCGAGAGCGGCACAAAGCACTCGAACCGTTGCCCCGACGCCGTCGTCATGAGCTGCGAGCGCAGCGCCGCGTCGCCCGCGGGCGGCGCCGTGAAGCCCTCGCGGCTCGCGTGGATCTGCACGACGTAGCTCGGGTCCGCCACGGGCACGGCACGTGAGCCGCCGGCCAACGCCGCCGCGAGAAGCCACGCGACGATCCGCATGGTGTCTCCAACGATTTATTATACGTGGCGACCATGGTCTGGTTCAACCTGCTAAGTTCGGTTTCCACCACCACGAACCTACCATATTCCCCATCCTTGCCGAGGTCGACGTCATCTTGACCAGCGCCGACAAGAAGCGCGTGGAATGTGGGACTGGCGCCTCGCGGCGTCGGCTGTGGCGGCGCTGGCCGTGGGCACGGCCGTGACGGCGGCGCTGCTCCCGCCGCTGCAGCGCCGTCGCCGCCATGCGGACGTGGCGCGGCAGATCCCGCTGGGCGCGTACCTGAGCTTTGACCTGTCGGTACGCGCGCGGTCGTATCTGCTGGGCAAGGGCGGCGTCTCGAGCGCGCTCACGCCGATCCCGGATGTCGAGACGCTCGCGCCGGGCGTGGTCCGCATCCTCGGCAAGAACCCGAGCCGCATGACGCTCCAGGGCACCAACACGTACCTGCTGGGCCACGGGCGGCGGCGCATCCTGGTTGACGCCAGCGACGGCAACGACGCGTACATGGCGAACCTGCGGCGCGTGTGCGAGGCCCACGGCGTCGACGAGATCACGGACCTCGTGATCACGCACGGCCACACGGACCATATCGGCGGCGTGCTCCGCGTGCGCGAGCTGTTCCCACGCATCCAGATGTGGAAGTACATGCCCGCCAGCGGCGGCGACCGCACGCTGCGGTACTCGAACGCCGAGTGCGAGACGCTGCTGATCCGCCCGCTCACCCACGGCAAGACGTTTGCTGTGCCCGGCACGACGTCCGTGCTGCGCACCGAGTACATGCCGGGTCACTGTGTGGACCACGTGTGCTTTTTGCTCGAGGACAAATCCGCCGCCGAGCCGTCGCCCGTCGCACTCTTCTCGGGCGACTGTATCTTGGGCGAGGGAAGCTGTGTGTTCGACTCACTCGTGGACCTCATGAAGTCGCTCCAGCGACTCCGCTCGCTCGCGCCGAGCGTGATCTACGCGGCCCATGGACCCGTCGTGACGAAGGCCGCCGACAAGATCGAAGAGTACATCTCGCACCGCCAGCAGCGCGAAGACGAGGTCGTCAAGGCGCTCCGGTCAGCACCCACACCGCTCACGGCCAAAGAACTGGTCGGTGTCATCTATAGCAAACTGCCGTTTGTGCTCCGCCTCGCTGCCCAAAAGGCCATGGAGAAGCACCTCGAGAAGCTCGTCCACGAGCGGCGCGTGTGCCGCACAGAGCCGACCTCGTGGTTCGGCAGCGCGACATTCGCGTGGGCGTCGGCGTAGCTGGACGGTTCTGTCTGTATGGACCACGGGGCGTCCCAACCACTTTTTTTGTTTGACAGTCTGATCGTATTCTGTTCTTTCAATCAAAACTTATCTAGCGGCCACTTCCACAACACAAACTGCTTCGTCCGTTCCACTTTTCACGTTTGCAACGCAGCTAGCCGTTCCCGAATGCGACGCGAGCTCAGCGTGCTGCGGTTCGTGCGACGCACGTATCGCGTCAAAAACGCACACTCTTGGGCTCGCGTGTCACTCCACTGGAAGAGCTCGTCCAACCGCTCGGCATCACTTGTGGACCCGACCACAAGCGCGCCCGTGCCAGAGGCCACGGGGCGTTTCGCGTCACACACGTCGACGAGCTCCACTTGGAGCGTCGTGTTGATGCTCGTCAAAAACTCGCGGACTTTGCGCTTGCGGGTCTCGAGCGGCTCGATCAAATGGGCGAGCGGCTTGGCGTCCAGCAGCTCCTGTGACGCCGTGATACCCACGATGAGCCGCTTGGGGCACAGGCTCGCAGCGAGCGAGAGTAGCCTGCGGTGGCCATTGTGCAGATGGTCGAACGTGCCGTAGACGACAATGACGCGGTAGTTTGGCGGCTCGTCGTCTTCGAAAAAGCTGACAATGGGTCGCGAGAACGACTTCCATCGCTTCGCCGGCGAGCGGTACTGGACGGGAAGGAGGTTGTGACGCGACAGCCACTTGGTGTCCTCGGCCGCCGACGGCAGGTCGCCGTAAACCACGGTGAGCTGCGGCAACAGGAACAGTTCGTCCCAGCTGAGCGCCGCAGCGGGCGGCGCCACGATCGTGATCTCGAGCTGCGACTTCCCGGCGGCGTTGGCGAGATCCCAGACCACGTTGTAGAGCTCACTCGTGTAGTCCACGGCCACGTGTGCGTCGCGCGTGTCGACAAACACGTAGAGCGCCGACGTGACCTCGTTAATGGCCATCTCGAGGATCACGTCGTTCTTGACCCGCGAGCTGGACGAGAGCACCACAAACTGATTGTTAGTCACTCGTGACTCGGGTCGGAACGGATCCCTCCCCCCCACACATACGTACCGCACGCTATCGGCGACCTCGAGGCGCGCGAGCCCGACCGCGGGCGCGCTGTCGCCGTGGTCCTCGTCCATGTACACAGCGTTCAGCGAGAGACCGGCAAAATGCGTCTGTGGCACTGGGCGGCTCGGTGCTTTGGACACGGCAGCGCCGTCGATACGTCCGCCAGGCATCTGTCTCTGTGTGGGTTCGCGTGGTGAAGTGAGCAGGACCGCTGGCCGCCGTGGTTTGTCCCGCTTCCACCAAATGCTGAGTTATAAACTTGCATAGGTATATGCGTTTTGCACTCCACTTAAACTGACTTTTAACATACAACCGTTTTGAGCAGGGATATGCATTTACACAGTCACTACTGACGTTTAAGGCACAGATCTGAGACGCCGGGAGCATCGGTGTGCGCCAGTAGTGGCACCCACGACAGCGTACCAAGTGGAAATACCCTCTCGCACGCGTCGTCTTGCCTTGGACCCGCACGAGCCGGTCGTCGTAGTGGCGCTGGTTGGTCGACCACGGCTGTGGACTCGCCACCACGGCCGCGTCCAGCACGCGTCGGCAGATCGCGCGCACTTGGGCCACCACATTGTCTGCGACGGGCTCACCATCGCAGCACGGTCCCTCGATCAGCGGCATGATCTCGTGGTAGAACTCGGCAAACGCCGCACTGCCAGAACCAGTGATCCACTCAAAGTCGCTTGGTCCGACAGAGTGGCCCAGGTACGTGCGGTCGTCTGTGCCCAAGGCCCAGTAGCAGACGATCGTGGCCTCGAAGAGCCGACCGTCGCGGAAGCTGTTGTACCAGAAGCGGTTCATCATGCCGAGCCGTGGCAGGACGTAGCCGTGGATGTGCTGCTGGTACTCGGTGCGCGTCTGCTGGGCGATGCGCTGCGCGTATCCCACGTCCGTGAACGCTGCGGCCTGCAGGCAGCTCATGGTCATCTCGGCTGACTTGATGGCACCGACGAGCCCCGCGTTGATACCCGGAGAGATGAGCGGGTTCGTGAAGCCCGTGGCGTTGCCGACGGCAAACCAGTTGGTGCCGGCCACGACGGGTCGCCGGAAGCTCATGTGTTTGTGTACGAGGAACGTGCGGCCGTTGTAATACCCAGGCAGCAGTTCGTATCGCTGCGTCATGAGCCGGTCGAGCACCGGGTACTTCTTTTGGACGGCAAGGAACCGCCGCTGGGCGTCGCCCATCGAATCGAGATCTCCAATGGCCGCGAGATCGATCGGCGGTGCGTCGTCGCGGATCGCCCAGCCAATCGACGTGATGAACTCGAAGGGACAGTCAAACTGCTTGGCAAGCTGGGTGGTCGACGGCATCTCGTCCAGAGGCGTGCGCTGGATCGCGAGGTTGATAAAGTTGGTGAGCATGTCCATGAGGTTAGCGAGCGGCGCCTTGTGCCACGAGATGAGCTTGATGAACCAGCCCCAGCCCTCGGCGAAGCACACGTGCTTGGTCGCGGCATAGTCCCAGTCCGGCAGCTCGTCGTCGTTCTGTCCGTTGTCCGACGGTGAGAACTCGAGTGGCTTGAAGTAGGCCCACACAGCGTCCGTGTTCCAGCCGTCGAAGAGCTCCTTTTGACCCACTTTCGACGTGAGCCGGCACCCAAAGCCGGATGCGTCGCACACGTATCGAGCTGCGATCGTCGAGTCCACGACCGGTTCACCGTCTTCGTCGATGACTCCGAGGCTCTTCCCACCAGCGTCCTTGAGCAAGATCCCTTGAACGGTCGAGTCCGTGGGAGGGGCGTCCGTGGGGATGTCGACTTCGTAGTCGATGGCGACGCCGTGGTAGACGCGTACGCCGAGTTGCTGGGCCCACATTGTGAGGAACAAGTCGGAGACGCGGCGGTCGAGCTGGAGGCTTACATCGAACTGCCCGATATCTTGGCCGATCGGGCGTGAACCAGCCTCGTCGACCCACACGAAATCGAGACCGTCTTTGACGCCAAAGAGGCGAAGCAGGTAGTCGCTGTGGACGACGTCCGTGTGGAGGAAGCGCGTGAACGACGAAAGCGTGGACTCACCGATCTTGTACTGTGGCGACGCCGACTTTTCAAAGACGGCGATGTCGAGATGCGGCATGATAGTCTTGAGGTGGATCGCGTAGATAAGCCCAATGATGCCACCACCGCCGACGACGACGTCCGCCGTGGCTGTATAGGGCCTGCGGTTGTTGGCGTTGAGAAGCTGCGACTCGGTGAGGTTCGGGTGAGCCGCCAGCAAGTCGCGGAAGTGGTGTGGCGAAGCGGACGACGGCTGCTTGGGGCGACGAGCGACTGGCAAGCGGTCTGCGCCTGTGGTAGTCTGGCTACTAGTAAAGCGTTCAAACCAGCGA
>JAADVT010000816.1:0-14719 GCA_023335895.1 Pythium rishiriense
CCCCCCCCCCCCCACACACGAAAAACCAAACGGCGGAGCCGAGGGAATCGGAGGAGGAGGAGGAGGAGCGTTTGGCGGTGTCGGATGGTTGGCTGGCGGTTCCCAACATCAACGTCAGCGCCAACAAAAAGGAAGAGGAGGAGGGAACGGAGGAGAAAGAGAGAGGAGAAGACAGCGGAGGGAGAGAGGACGAGAAAAACCTTGATTGTGAGGTCCGAGAACCCAGAACCGCGGACGGCAACACGCGGCACCGCGGGAAGAGCCAATGGGCGCCGCGGACGCAGCCGAGTCAAACGGAGCCCCACGGCGGAGGGTGCCGTGGTGGGCCAATCAGGGGTCGGGGGTGCGTGGCAGGGATAGGGCAGGCGGACGGAACATGGCTGCTTGCCAGCGGACGAGAGCCGCCAGCGACCGACGGCCGAACCCTGTGACGAGAAGGCAACTTGTTCAAGTTATTCAACCCACAGCGACGTGCCTTCGAGGCGCTCGTCATCCCCGCTTCTTTCGTTCATGGACGAGCGCTAATGTAGTGGATACAGTACACCGCGTGTACCCACACCGCCCCATTCGTCTGCAGCCTGCGGATCCCTCTCTTTCCCAATGGCAGCCATGTGGCACAACAGTGTCGATAATGTCGAAAATTACATCGTCGTCGAAATCGGTTTTAACCGGATATACCAACATGGCTCCACTTTTTGGTTGTTTGGTTGTTTGGTTCCAACGGATCGATCAAGCCCCCGATGCCCATGAACGGCGTGCTCTCGGAGCGCACGTGGGGCACGTGGGACGCGCTGTGCCACACCCCCAGCGATGCCAACGACACGGTCCCCGCCGAGGGGGCTCCGCCGTGCTCCTCCACGGCGGACGGCTCCGTGGTCTCTCGTGCGCGGAGCAAACACAAACTCGCGCGCAAAAAACTCTCGGCCCCCAAGGACTCGCAGCTCTGGTTCGAGGAACTGCTCGCGCGGATCGACGGCGACGCCTTTGGGCGGACGCACTGCGCGTACCGGTGCAACCCGCTGTACTGTCTCCACCGCCCACAACAACAACAACAAGATACGGAGACCCCACAAGTGATCCCGTGGGACAAGCTGCCACAGGGTATCCACCCGCGCGACGGCAAGCTGCCCGAGGCGCGCGTGCGCCGCAAGCGCCAGCAGGTCGAGAACCTCGCCGTCTTTCTCCAGCGGATGCTGCGGTGCGTGGCCTTCGTTGGGTAGTAGTGTTGGTTGTGTATTGGAGATCCTAACCGAGGGAGTGAACGACGCTCAGCCCGGGCGACCGCGTCGTCGAGTTTTGCGCTGGCAGCGGCTACGTCGCGCTGCCGCTCGCGTGTCTCTTCCCACAGTGTACGTTCGTCGTGCTCGACAAGAAGGAGCCGTCGCTCGCGATCGGTACGGATCTCCCCCCTCCCCTACACAAGGCTGGCTTTTGATCGATGTCTCATGGCCGCGACCGCTTTTCCCCCCCCGTAGCCCAAGAGCGCATCGCGGCCGCGCAGCTGACCAACGTCGAGATCTTTTGCGGCTTTATCGACGAGTACGCCAAGCCCTTCGACGTGGGCATCGCGCTCCACGCGTGCGGCGAGGCCACCGACATGGCGCTGGAAAAGTGTCTCGACGCCCACGCGGCGTTTGTGCTCGCGCCGTGCTGCGTGGGCAAGATCAAGCTCAGCGAGCTCGCGTACCCGCGGTCGCAGACGCTCCGCGGCGCGCTGTCGCGGGCCGAGTACGAAGTGCTCGCGCGCGCGGCCGACTTTGGCCACTCGAGCGACGCGGCCGTGAGCGCCACGCCCGTCAATAAACGCCGCCGCCACTGCAAGTCGCTGCTCGAAAGCGACCGCAACGCGCGCGCCCGCGAGCGCGGCTACGAGACGCACATGTTTGTCATGCACCCGACCAACGCGACGCCCAAGAACGACGTGCTGGTCGGACTGCCGCCGCCGTTGGCCGACCACAGCCCCCCGCAGCAGCGCCGCGTGCTGCGGCTCGAGTGTGCGCGCGAGCTGCGCGACGACGAACGCGACCGTGTGATTTTTGGACGGTCGGTTTAAAGATTCCACACTACACAATTTTCATTCAATAGTCAAATGCCTCGTCGTCGTCGTCGTCGTCGTCGTCTCCGCGTCCGCCTAAGCCGCGGTCGACAAACACGTCATCGATCAGCGTGTCGTTTCGATCTTTCCACTCGTACTCGTCGCTGATCTCGGCACTGGCCGAGTAGAAATTGAACTCGAAGATGCGGTCAAAGCTACCGTTGTCATCCGTGGAAAACGCACGCGCCATCATGCGTAGCCGTAGCTGTGGGTGCGCTCGCTTGGCTTTCTCCATCAACGGACGCACGCGAGAGAGAAAGCCACGACTCCACTCGCGGTCAATGTTGTCGTAGCACCTGTTGAGCAGACGTAGTAGTACGCGTTGCGACGGAATCGAGCACGAGAGCGCACTTTCCGGCGGAGCCGTCGCGAGCCGTGTGAGGAACCGCTCGACGACCTCGTAGAAAGCCATGGCGTGTGGCGTGCCGGTCTTGTCGCCCACGCCGATCTCAAAGTCGCGCTGGTGCGGGTGGGTGCCGTGGGCAAAGCCTGTGCACAGCGCAAAGAGCCCGTCGCCCGTGATGTTGACCGACCGAAACTGCATCCATGAGAGCCGTGGGAGCGTCGCCAGCGCGTGCATCGACGCGTCCGTGAAGCTGGCGATGGTGAGTCGATGGTCGTCACCCGTGGCACTCTCAGCCACGCACCAGATCGTGAACCGTTCGAGCTGCGGACAATGGCGCGCGATCGCGACGCAAAAGTCGTCACCAAAGATCTCTTGGTTGAGCATGAGCTGGTCCGGGTTCACGGGCGTTTGGTCCGCAAACGGATCATTCATATAGAGCTCACCGGGTTGGTACAGCTGAACGTCAAGCGACGTCAGTGCCGGGCAGGCATGCAGCGCCAAGTGAGCGTCGACGGCCGTCGCGCCATAGCCCCGTGGATGGAGAGATGGCCGATACCGGTGGTAGCGTTGCCAGTCCCAGTTCATGGGCGTCGCGAACGTGAGCGTGGTGAGCTGCGGCTTGGCGTAGCGTCCAAAGATCTCGAAGAACGCCGTCGCGAACGGTGCGACGACCCAGTTGAACGCCTTGAGCTGCGTACACGACGCACAGAAGCGCTGCCACGTCTCCGTGTCCACGTGCCACTGCTCGTCACACACCAAGCGGTCGATGCGGAGCGTCATGTCTTCGTATCCGTCCAGAATCGCCAGCCGCGGGCAGTGCTCGGCAAGTGCGTCGAGGAACTTGGCCGCGTGGTTGTGGTGGCCTTCCAAATGGACGAACGGCACGGGTAGCGTGAGTCGTCGGAGCCCGCCGTGGGGGCCCCACTTGGCCAGTCCTCGTACAATACAGTCCAGCAGCTCGACCGACTGGCGGGGCGACTCGATCCGCTCGTCCGCGAGCACCACCCACGGGAGCTGGAGCGCACGGAGCCGCGGGCACAGCGCCGCGACCGCCTCGATCACGGGCTGGCCACACGCCACGACCTCGGGTCTCGGCACGCGGCTCAAGTCGAGCATCTCGAGCAGCGGTGCGTGGGCCACGATCGAGCGCCAGTCGTGGGCCGAGAACCCTGCGGTCGGCGCCACGCTCAGTTCTCGCAGGAATGCCGCGCCACGCAGCGTCGCGCGCCGACGCAGCTCCACTAAGTCGGAGCGCGTCGTCGACTTGCGAGGGTGGTGGTGATGGCCCAATGAGCGCAGCACGAGCGCCGTGTTGACGGCCTCGGCGGCCGCGCGCCACTCGCGGCAGACGAGCGCGACGGTCCGGAGCACCGCAGCGACGCTTTGGTGGCGTTCGTAGCGCTGCCACTCGCGGTGGCCGCTCGGCGCCGCGAGGAACGTGAACACGGCGCGCAGCAGCGCCACCGGGAGCGTAGCGGAGACCATCGCGGAACGTGAGACCGTCACGGTCGTGGAAAACTCCCTTCAGTACGTGAGACCCAAGTTCGTCTAGCCAATGAAAGATCGCCAAAGCGTCGCCAAAGATCCATTTGCAGACATGAAAAGCTTTGCTATTGTGGAATCAGTCGAGGTGAGAGAGAGAGAGCGAGAAAGAGTCGTGGCTTTCCGTATCGTCGTGAGGGATACGCCGGTCGTGTCAGCGTCGATCCAAAAACACGTCGTCAATCCATCGGTCGCCCCGACCCATCCAGCCTTCATTGTCAGGTGGAAGTTGAGCACTGTCCGTGTAAAAGTCCAGCTCCTCGATGGAATCCGCATGGGTCAGCACGTTCACATCGCCGACCTGGCGGCTACGCGCGTTTTCCACGACGACTCGCAGCCGTAGATCCGGGTGCTGGGCCCTGAGAGCCTTCACTCGGTCCACAAGTTTCCGGATGTAGTTTCGATGCCACGGCGACGCCTCAATCGTGTTGGGACAATGGTTTCGCAACTGCAGCAGCACGGGATCGGACGCACACGGGAGCGCGAGGTCCGTGGCGCCTCTCGTTCGAGCGACTCGCTCCAGAAACCGCATCACAGTGTCGTAAAACGACCACGCAGACCGCGAGTGGCCGCCATGGCCAAGTCCAATCGAGTAGTGACGCCGTGACAGTCTCTGGCAGCGGCTTGATGAGTTCACAACAAGCGCAAACACCCCGTCCCCAGTGACGCTCACGTGTTGGAGGTCTACGTACCCCAGGATCGGCAGCGTCGCCAGCGCAAGCATGGCCTTGTCCGTAAAAGTCTGAATGGGAAAGCTATAGTCCGAAGCGACCTGGAACCGCTCGAGGTGTCGACAGCACGTGGCCAATGACTCACAAAACGTGTCAGCGAGAAAACCATGCCGAGTGCTAACGACTTGCGTCAACGTGGGCGGCGGTGGGCAGACCACGATGAGGTCGCAAAGGTTTGGACACGCGGCAAGCACGGCGTCGTGGTGCCGTGCGGTCGATCCAAATCCAGAGCCAAGTCGACCATACTGGCGGTGGTAGACGTCCCAATCCCAGATCGTGGAGCACGCCAACGTGAGATGCTCCAGGTTTGGCTTTGGGAACCGCGCAAATGCTTCGAAGAATGCGGTTGCGAAGGGCACGACAGTCCATTCAAATGCCACGAGCTGCGTGCACGACGCACAAAACTGTTCCCACGTGTCAAGGCCAATGTGCCAGTGCTCGTCGAGGAAATTTGGCATGCGGCGGTTCGGTTCATCGTGGTCGCTGACCACTTCGAGGTTGGGACAGTTGGTCGCAAGCGATTGAACGTAGTGCGTGGCCGAAGCCCCATGATCGGGGAGTCGCCCGAATGGTATCTCCACCTTGAGCTCTTTGAGTCCTCCATTCGCCCTCCACTGGGCACAGGCGTCCTGTAGTGCGACGAGCGCGGCCTCGAAGTGCTTCGTTTTCGCTGTCATATCCGCATACATCACCAAGTACAGGTTCTCGATCGTGAGCGATCGCACTCGTGGACAAAGACGCATCGCTGCTCGCAGAATATCCGCGAGACGGGTCAATGGGACCTTCGGACAAATGTGGAGCTTCTCCACGCCTGGAGCAGCCGCCAAGACCGCGTTCCACTCGACCATCGAGACCTCGTTCGAGTTCAGGTCTTCTTCAATGTACAGCTCGCGAAGGTATACACGCCGTAGTGTCAGCTTGTAGCGGAGATCCAACAGCTCCTGACGGGTCCCGATACTGTGCACTTCGTCCGTCCACTCGATGGCAAACTTGGGTAACACTCGAGCGCTCACGAGCGCCAGAATCGCCGAGCGCCACGCACTTGATACGAGGGTGAGCGGGAGCAGCCTGGTCTGCGAGTCCTCGACGGCGAGTTCGACGATGGTCTGGATTATAGGCAGCGGCAGCCTCGCAAACAGGCGACTCGACGCCCCGGTCATCGTATAGGCTTGCCTTGAGAGAAGTTTTGGACTGACCTTGCCTGAGAGTGGTCGTTTCCTCCATGGATGAGAGACGACGCTCGCCCACGTCGCATTTGAGAAGTTGCCATGATGGATGGATAGGCCGTTCTCACGGCATCACTTCAAAGGACATCATCCGCACGACCGGTATCTCTCGCCGTGTCTTCTTTTTACAGAATGGACATCACGGTATGAACGGCATTGATGTCTAGGATGACACGCGAAGGGTTCGCTTCGTTGCATTGGTTGAACGGAAAAGAGATGGTCGTATCATCATGAAAAGGAAAGCGATATGGGAGGGTTTAGTCACCAGTGCCGCCACGCAAGAGCTGCTCATTGATGTCGCCCGAGCAATCACTTTCACTCACGGAATCGTCCTCGCCTTCTTCGCTGACACTAACTGACGCTGTCAGCATTATCCGTGTCCTTGGGCGATGCCAAGTGGGACTCGATTTTTGTTGGTGGTGGGTTCATCGAACGAAAACGGTGTTCCAAAAATACATGTAAACAAGTTTAAGGTACCTAAAACACGTTTTTGAGCGTGTTCTTACAACAGCCCCCGGTAAAACGTGAGCCATGGGTTGTCATCATCATCATCATCAAAAGAGTCGTAGCCACCATGGTAAGAGTATCCGTAGACGTCGTCTTCCGAATAGCCGTAGTCGTCGAAGTCGCTATTGTCCAGGTGCGCGCCGCCAGTGTCTGAGTCCGCGGCCCCGTCACTGTATTCATCCATCGCAACGTCGCGGCCCACAAACACATCGTCGATGGGGTGGTCGCTAGCTCGCGTCCAGAAAACCTCGCTTTCCGGAAGCTTGGTGGCGGGTGTGTACAAGTCGATCTCCACGACAGCGTCGACAGTGACGGAGCCATCGGTCCGGAGAAACGGATCTTTTGCAACCACTCGGAGTCGCAATTCCGGACGGTGGGCTTTGACTTGGCCAATGAGCCCCACGAGCTGGTCAACACACAACTGGAACTGCACATCCCAATCGTCCATCGCGTTGGGATTGCCGTTCACCAGGCGCAACAACAGACGGTCGTTCGAGCACGGTAACCTGGATGTTTCCTGCGCTTCTCCATCATGCTCACAGGTGCCCACTTGCCCCCACTCCAAGAGCTTTGTGAGAAACTGAGAGGCTGTGTGGTAAAACGCCAAAGCGCGCGACGGCTCCTCGCCGTCGCCCACGGTGGTTGTGTAGTTGCGCTGCGGTGTCCACTGGGTTCGCACTGCATTCACCACAAGCTCAAAGAGTCCGACGCCCGAAATGTCCATACATTCGATGTCCACCGAGATGAGCGCCGGAAGTGTCGCCAATGCACGCATGGCCTTGTCCGTCATGGCTCCGATCGTCACATCATCGTCCGAAACGACCTGGAAATGCTCGAGCTGTCGACAGTTAGTCGCTAACGCCTCGCAAAATGCCGTACTCAAGAGACCTTGATCCAAAAAGCCATCATTGGAGACTCTCCCAACCGATGCGCACACCACACGGAGATTTCGAAGCGCTGGACACGCTGTGAAGACAACCTGTGGATGCTGAGCAGATTCCCCGAAGCCAGAGGTCAGTCCGGGCAAGTGGCGATGGTAGGCGTCCCAGTCCCAGTCCTTGACATACTCTAACGTGAGTTGCGTCAGCTTGGGCTTCGGGAATCGTCCAAACACCTCAAAGAACCCAGTCGCGAACGGCACGGGCCCCCAGTGGAAGGCCTGGAGCTGCGTGCAGCACGCACAAAACTGTTTCCACGTCTCGAGGCCAATGTGCCACTGCTCGCGTGGCAACGACCCCTCACGGTTTCCCACAAACTCAATGTTTGGACAGTAATTTGCCAGTGCCTCCACGTATTGAGTCGCCTTATTCGTGTGGTCTTCCATGGACAAGAACGGGATTTCTACGCTTAGTTGACGAAGTCCGCCGTGCTTGGTCCATCGCGCGCTCGCATCCAGCAGCCTCGTAAATACAGCCTCGAGGTGGGCCACATTGGTATCCGCATACGTGAGTTGGTAGAGATCGTCGATCACGAGGGATCGCACCTCTGGACAGCACCTCATCGCGGCATGAAGGAGAGACTCGAGGTTGACCAGCGCACCGTCCTTGCGGGCAGGACAAACTTGAAGCGTATCCACGTGACGCGCATCTGCCAAGACCACGCTACATACGCTCCGTGAGACCATGACACCGCCGCCGGTCTCAACGCGCAGCTCTCGGAGGGTGTCCGCTCGACGAGACAGCTTGTCGCGAAGCTCGAGCATCATGTCGTGCGCTAAACTCGCGTTGGTCAACGCGTTCGCCTCGATGGTGAACGTGCGGCTCGCTCGGGTGGTCACGATGGTTCGTCCATACGCGAGCCACTCGGTTGACACCTGCGCGAGCGTGTGTAGCGTAGTTTGAGTGCCGTCGACACTAAAGTCGAAGATACTCTCCACGAGCGACGGTGGCAACTTGTCCAACGGCGATCCCGCAGTCGCAATGGCACTCATGATCAACTAACTGTGAGACGGTAGAGCCACGCGAGCGATGCTGGGTTTGTTTGGATGATGGCGGAAGATGAAATGGACGCCCTTGAGAAGGATCAGCGACGTCCCAGGCGTATCCTGAGGATACACCTTGTCAAGCATTGCAAAAAAACCTCGATTCTTTGTCACCAATTGTGAAGCTTCTATCGAGGCCTCGTCTCGGATGTTCCCGCATGCAGTCGAGATTCTCACCGGACTGCACAAGTCACAACTCCAGGAAGAAGAGACGGCAGATCAACGATACGTCGCTCACAGTCTCGTCCAGATTGGTCGAGGTAGTAGGCAAATGACCCCACGCCTTCCTACGCGTGGCTGTCGATCCAGATATGCCGCTGAACGTCGGTCGTCGCAAATGCATAAATTTTCTGCACGACATCTTGGCCGAGTCGGTCCAACACACTGCGACCGTCTTGCTGAGTGCGTTTCATCGCGCTCAAGAACGCGATCCGGGACTTGTAGCTGAATGGATGGCGTGCGTGCTCGGCGTCTGGAAGGAAGCCCTTGAGCTGCGCCCGACTGGCTGCACGCCATCCAACGTACCCGTTTATCGGGGTGTCTCGACCCCCCCTTTTGTTTCTCCACACAATGTACTCGAGGGTATGACCGCGTGTGATGACGGCCGTAAACTGGCTTTTAATTGAGCGAAAGTATGGCGATTGAAAGTCGCACACAAACTCGCGGAGATCACGAAGGCATGTAGCCCACGCGGCGTCAGAGGGCAGGAGGATATTTGGCCCAACGCCGCGGTGTGGGTCTACAAGGCGCAAGGAGTGAAGCCGCAGCTGTGCGAGTGAGCTCATGTCGACGGTTGTTTGTGGAGACCACGTCGAAAACAGATCACAAGTACTTGCCACACACAGTGCCTTCAGCTTCGGAGTTTGTTGGAGGATCGCGCGCAGCTGACGCGCTTCAATTTGTTCGAAGTGGATGAGATCAAGATGTTCGATCGCGCGAAACTCTGGAAACCTTTTTGGAGGTTGCGTGGTCAGTATGTGGCGGCGACGGGAGCCAAAGCGGAGATGTGTAATGTTACTCAGCCTCGCCGGCAGACGCCAAAGGTCGGTCACGCTCTGTCTGGCCACCCAGCAAACTCCATAACCTCGAAGAACGACGCACACAGCTCCCGGAAGCGCGTCAACGTCGTCGATACTACTGTGGATGATAGCCGTCTCTTCCACACCCTCCGACGGCGTGATCCGAACTTGCCTGCTCAAGTTTCGTGAGTCAAACCCCTTAGTACTGGCGCGCAAGCGAACAAACGCGTAGCCGTCATTGCGAGACGTCTCGATCAAATCATCATCGTCGGTGCCGTGGGCCATGCGATACATAGCTGCTTGAGCGCACCGTGCACTCGACAGAGCGTCGGCCGTGGGCTCGAACATGTCGAGGGTCTCGAGGTCCAGATGGCTCCAGGTCGACCACGGGTGGTAGACAGCGTACGCGAGCCACGTCCACACAATGTCGGGCAACATGAGCCCGTGGATGCGTGTGAAAAGGCGTAACGCACGGATCGACATTGTCGGAAGGGTCGAGAAGACGGCATGTATTTGCCTGATCGTCGCACCATTCAGGTTCAGCGCCAACCGTGCAAGTGTGCCGGCGCCAAGGCGATGGGCGTTGCACAGAGATTTGCCCAGTTCAGAAGCTGTGACGCGCTCGCCAAGCGTCAGGCTCAGCTCCGAGACCTCGATGGGGCACGCTTGGAGAATGACTTCGAGCGGGCGCAGCGTGCTCCAGTTGCGACTGCCCACAACGAGGCTCGTCAGCCGTACGCGCGGCAAGTGAGACGGTGGTGCCACGCGCGCTCGCGTGGCAAACATGACTCGGTTCATCTCGGTGATGTCTGCGACGAGACGCGGGATCGTGTGATCGAGCCCCGTGAGAGGGAGATTGGACTCGAGGCGGACGCCCATCTCGACTTCCTTGTTCCAATACATCTCCAGGTCGGCGTACGCGCGCAGCTCGATCACATAGCAACGCAGTTCGTCCGTGTGCTTGTAGAGCGGGTGGCGTAATCCAAGAAATCCGCGCACGACGTTGTCGAGCCAGTCGGCCGGGCCATTCAGTCGGAGGTTGTTGTCTTGGTTCAGCACGAGTTCGGCGCCTACGGTTATCTCGAGCGCCTCCAAGACTGCTGGTCGAAGCAAAAAGCGAGGGAACACGCTCTCCCATCCGTGGAGCTCAAAGAAGCGGAGCCCGTCGCTCGGTACGCTCGTGGATCGACCGTCAGTCGTCGCATTCACGCGCGAGTCGGCGAGCGAGTCGACGAGGCGTTTCCAGAAGGCCGCGTTTTCGTGGGCGCGGAAGCCCGGGCAACACGCGAGTACGTGCCACAGCGCACAGATCTGGCCGATCTCTTCGACCCACGCGAGCGCGTTCGCGACGCGCGGTGCAGCGTGGGCGCGCGGACTCGGGACCGAGATCTCGAGCCAGTCGTACGTGTGGACGACCTCCAAATCGCCATACTCCTTGCCCGTGCTGACCAGGCGGACCCGCCCGCGCAGCGGCGCGCTCACCACACTCAGGATCTCCCACGCGCGCTGCTCCGAGAGCACGCGGGCCGCGACCCGCGCGCGCTTCAGCGCCGGTCGCTCGACCATTTTTTGGGGTAGGTCTCTGGATTTGATACCCACGGGTGGGGGAAAGGCGGCGTGCAACCTTCGCGCGACATTCGTACGACCTTACGGTGGCTTCAATATTGATATTTCGTGAAAATGGACGAATTCCCCCCCCCTCCCAAATCATGTTTCCGCCCCGCTCATCGCGGGAGTTTTGACGACCAGAGGATCCTACTAACGAGACGGAGGCTACTAGGGCGGTTGGTTGAGGACGACGGCGCTCTGTCTCTAAAGGAGACCAGTTGAATATGAGTCCGTGGCATCCCCCACATCCCAACCAACAAGACTGAAAAAAAAAATCTTGGGTCGTTTTACGCAACCACATCTAGCCGTCGCGTATACGCGGGTCAGGTCGTTCGCACCTTACGGCGACAGTGACCTTCGTGTCGAGTCCCGTCGTTGTCGTCGTTGTCTCGATCCACGAACGGGCCTTCGGCGTCCCGCCAACGACGAAGCGTCTTGGCCTTTTGTGTGAAAACGTACGCCACACAGATACCGTCATACGCCACGATCGACCCGTCGGCACCAAACTCGGGGCGCGTCACCTCGACTCGAATCTGCACGTTCGAGTGGACACGCTGAACGGCCGTGACGAGTCGCGAGAGCTCCGAGGCGGTACGTTGGTTTTGGGCTCGATCTGTCGCTGCGTCGGCATCGGCATTATCGAGCTGTAGGAAGATGCGATCCGGCAGAAGCTGCTCCGAGGCAACCGAGAGCCGGCCCAAAACTCCCGCCAACAATCGCTCAAATCCATGCTCCCCGACCGCGATGAAATAGTCGCGCGCTCGCGTCGACTCGCTTCGCGCACTCCCAAAGACGAGTGAGAACAGGCCATCCCCCGTGACATGAGCAACGGGGAGCGCCACGTGCGCGAGCATCACCAGCGACGCAAGGCTCTCCATCGCGCTGTCCGTCAAGCTTCCGATACTCGGTGGGGGCGCCCACGAGTCCGCCTCGCAGACGTCAAAGCGCTCGAGCTCGGGACAACACGTTGCCAGGGTCTCACAAAACGCATCGCCAAAGAGATCTGGGCTCACCCGCGTGGTCGACGCGATCGTACCCCTGCCAGGCAGGAGGATCCGCACGGATCGCAGCGCGGGACAGGCCGCGAACACGGCCTGAGGGTGCTGGGCCGTGGCGCCAAAGCCGTCATGCAACACGGGCTGGCAGTCGTGATACGTATCCCAGTTCCAGTCGTCACGTGAGCCCAACGAGAGCGACCTGAGTGCGGGCTTGGGGGCACGTCCGAAGCATTCAAAGAACGACGTCGCGAACGGCACTGGCGCCCAGTCGAACGCCGTCAGCCGCGTGCACGATCCACAAAATAGCTCCCACGTCGGGAGATCAATGTGCCACTGCTCATGCCGCGAGATATACGCGACGTCGTCGCCAGTTCGGCTCGTGAGGATCTCCAGCAGTGGCGCGTGGAGCGCTAACGTACGCACGTATTGTGTGGCCCTGTCGGCGTGGTCGTCCATTGCTCCAAACGCGAGAGCCACGAGAAGTTTGCGAAGCCCGCCAAAGCGATGTGCGTGTCGGATACTTGGAATCAACGCGTTGTACACGTCCTGGATGCCCGCGATATTCGTCCGGATGTCCCGCTGGCACAGATTCGGGAGCATCAGTGATTGCAACGTGGGGCAGCGCCGTGTCGCCGCCTCGAGGATCGGTCCAACCCAGCGCATCGACTCGGATACGGCGCAATCGACACAAAGCCGCTTGAGACGAGTCGTACTAGCAAATACCGAATCCCACAAGCCTGGCTCACTGGGAGGCGGGTTGCGGTCGTATATCACCAAAAATAACGTGGAGGTAGTTCGCCTGCAGCGTCAGCGCGGACCGTAGTTTCACAAGCTCGGAGAGGTACCGCGGCGTCCGGATCGACATCACACTCAGTGTCTCAGTACTTACGATGTCAGTCACGTACGCCTGCCAGTCGCGCGAGACCAAGGCGAGTGTCCGTCGCATGCCGATGAAGTTGCTGGAGAATCCGACGATCTTGTCGACAAGCGGTCGCGGCAGGCGCGCGAGCGCAGACGACGAGGCGACGCGGTCGTTCATGACGGGGGAGGGGAGGACAAATGTCGGAATGAGACGAAAGGCATCCGAGAGAACATACGAGACGATGGGTTGAGACTCGGAGAAAACGCCGGCCAAGAGACAGTGATGACTCGGGGGGCCATTCTCTGACGTCATGTTCTCTCACCGGTCCTTCCACGGATCCTCCTTTTCTCACATTCTCACATTTTCGCCCTCACCCTCACCCTCACTCGGTCCCCAAGCCCCAAACGCCCAAGCCATGCACGCTCCACCACCATCGCCACCGCGCCTGCCGCCGTCGCTCGTGTTCGCGGTCGCCGAGTTCGTCGCCGACTCGGCCGCGCAGCTCCACCTACTCGCTCGGCTCTCTCGCGAGTACCACGCGCTCGCGCTGCGAGAAGCCCGTGCAGCCCGACAACACGTGTGTACGATCTCGACCGAAGCCATCGCGACGCCCCAGGGGCTCGAGCCGCTGTACCGACGCCTCGCCAGCCAGCCGCACGTGCCGATCTACGAGCTGCGGATCACCATGGAGACCGCTTACAGCTTTTGGAGACGGCTCCCGCCAGTCGAAGACGACGACGACGACCTCGCGGCGACGGCGTGCGAGCTGCTCGGCCAGTTCCCAGACCTACGCACGCTGGTCATCCTCCGTCCGTACTCGGGAGGACGAGCGTCGTCTGGCCCGATTGTGGCCATTCTCCACGCCGCTGCGTGGCTGTGTCCGCGACTCCACACGCTGCGGCTCCCCATGTCGCTGCCAGGCTGCGACGACAACGTCGAAACGCTGGCGCAGTACGGCGAGTCGGTTGAGACGGTGCTGAGAGCGCTGGTCGCGGCGCTGCCGGCGTGGCACCGCCACGGCGGACTGACGCGGCTGGTCGCGTCGATCCCCTTCAGCTTGATGCGCGACCGCCAGGCCAAGGCAGCCGAGTTTCTCATGGCGCTCGCGACGTACTGCCCCCGCCTGGAACGCCTGGGCAGCTCCAACAAGAAAAACCGGCTTATTACTCTAGGCGTCGTCCATGAAGAGCACTGGCACGTTGGACTCGAGACGTGGGCCGCCTTCTGCACGGCGTGTACCCAGGTCACGCGTTTCGACTGGACCAACGTGCCCTTCGCGACGGCGTTCTTTGAAGTGTTTGGCCGTGTGGCCAAGCCGAAGCTCACGTCGCTCTCGCTGATCGCCGGGCGCGACTGGAACTGGGTCACGTATTATCAGCGGAACGCGCGGCTCGCGAACGGCTTTCAGGAGACGGCACGCAATCCGCAGTCCGCGCTGCTGGCCTGTCCGGCGCTCCACGACCTGACTGTGGGCGACGACCACCGAGAATGCGAGACCTTGTTTGGCGACGCATTTTGCGAGACGCTGGCGCTCCACTGCCGCCAGCTCGAGCGGTTTGTCGTGGTCACGTGCCGGCAAAAAGTTAGTGAGCCAGTGGTGACGGCTGTCAACTTTACGGACCGCGCGCTGGTCGCGCTCGCGACGCTGCCGTGGCTTTCGCGCGTCGCACTGCGTACAGTCAACGTCACGGGCGACGGGCTCTTTGCTTTAGCCGCGGGCTTCGCCAAGAACGAGTGGAAGCGACTGCGCGTGTATACTCTCCACGTGGGTGACCAGACGCGCAAGGCCCCCGCGACCACGTTC
>JAADVT010000817.1:0-14714 GCA_023335895.1 Pythium rishiriense
GAGCCTCGTGTGGCAGGTCTTCGATCTACCGTACGTGGACATGTTCGAGCAGGAGAGTGGCCAGGTCTTGATCGATCGTCGGCGCCATGCCAAGGCGCTGAATGCGTTGATGTACTATGGGTTCACTCTGCCTCGTTGGCACGACGAGCTTCGGTTGGTGTGGGGCGACAAGGATTTGTTTCGGTTCGCGTGGATGAAGACGGGCAGTTCGTTCGCGATGATCGATCGGCCAGCGGGGTCGGCGGGTATGCTCAACACTAGGACGAATTTGTTTTGCGGACTCACGATGGCTCAGCATGATACGCGCGGTGAGGTTCTGTTTTTACACCGCAATGTGCAGAAACTCCGTGCAGATAATCTACGCCCCTTGTGGGGCCACGTGCAGCAGTTCAAGCGCGAGGCTCCGTTGCGCGAGTACCGCATTGGGTGGTCGCGTGTATTTGACTCGTATTCAGGTTGCTTTGGGTTCTTCCGAGACTGGGACCGCTTTTTCACTCTCACAACAGTGGGGGACCTGGGCTTTGGTGACATGGAGCCAACGCTTTTGCGGTTTGCCGGGGAAGGTATCAATGCGCAAGTCTCGGATCGCCGTTGATCACAATATATCTCAAATATATTCTCGTTTTTTCTCACGGTGGTGGCTCGAGTTCCGGTGGTGGCGCGCGCGTGTTGTGTGCGTCGTTATTTCGCATCCATGCCTCCAGTAGTGTCAGCCCATCGGCGGCAAACGCGAGCAGTGTCTTTTCTATGTCGTGGAAGGGGAATTCGCCGATTGGCGTGAGCGTGTGCGAGCGCGCAAAGTTGGTGGGCTTGCCCCAGCACTTGGGGAGCTCGCGAAATACGTGGCGCCAGCGTTTGATGTCGTACTGATCCATCGGCATATCCACACGGAACTGCTGGATATGGGTCCACTGGAGCTGCCTGTTGATTGGGTCGGCGTCAATCTTCATAGTGTTGCGGTGGAGGAAAATGATCTCACCCACAGGGTCGTGCTGCACCATCGAGAGACCGCAAAACAATCTCGTTCGCAGGTTTAATCGTCCAGCCGACCCGGGTGGTCGCTGAATGTAGTGGAATGTGCTGTTGGTCTTCATCCACGCGAGCCGAAAGAGATCCTTGTCGCCCCACAGGAGCCTCAAGTCTTCATACACGCGCGGCAACGAAAACCCGTAATACATCAGCGCATTCAACGCCATGGTGTGGCGTCGTCGGTCAATCAAGACCTGGCCACTTTCCTGCTCAAACATGTCGACAAACGGCAGCCCCAGGATCTGCCACAGCAAGTTGCGCTCGTGGATGTGGAAGATCGTCTGGTTGTGGCGCCAGTAGTCGGGCCAGAAGACCGCTCCCGTGGCTTTGAACTCGTCAGTTTCGAACAGATACGTCGGGTCTTGGACGGCAAAGTTGTCCGTATCCATGAGCAACACGTTGTCAAAGGCACTGTAGAACACGGCATGGAGCTTCGTGTAGAACCGCGTCGCACGCGGGTCTGCGATCTCGCGCTGGTAGACCTTGTCCATCGCCAGTAGCTCCTGCATGATCGGGTGGAACTCGCTCGTCTCGTTGGGACTGTACCACAATTCGATAGGCAGCTCGCACCCGCGGGCGCGCAGCCAGCGAATGCTCGTGTACGCACTGAGAAGCCCGGCTTCGTGGACCGAGAAGACAACGCCACGGTCAAACGACAGCGCCGTGCGGATCGGCAGGCCGTTGCGCTCGAGCAGCTCGCGCTGGTTCTTGGCAACCGTGACGCTCGTGTCGTGCTCGTACGCGAGCGTGCGGTCGCCATAGGCGAGGTACGCCGACGCGTTGGCGCACTGCACGACCACGTCACGCCGCAGCGTGTCGCAGTGGATGGTCAGCACCCGCCGCGTGGTCTCGGGTGCCATCTTGTGGCGGAACTCGCAATAGCCTGACATGTCCTTGGTGATGTTTGCCGCACACGGTAGATCGCGTCGCGGGTCGCGCTCGCCGTCCGGAGAGCAGTCGCTCGTCTCGCGCCAGCCCACGCACTCGAAATCAGTGCCGAGGTCGCCATCGCGGGCAGCGTCGAAGTCTTGTGGCGGTGGCGGCGCCGGTGGCGAGCTCCCGTGTAACGCACTGTGCCACGCAGAGACGAAGCGGACACCGTGCACGGCGCCGCTGCGGGAGTCGATCTCACTGGTCGAATGGAGGAGCGATAGCAGCTGAAGTGAGACCGTCACGACCGACAGAGCCAGCAGCCAACGCACAAGAAGCCTCGGTGAGACGGTAGACGAGCGGCACGGCCATAAACGCACGCTATGGGCTTCGTGCATCGTGCCGTTCGCGTTGTGTGAGGGTTCACTCAAAGCGCCATGGCCCGAGGCCAGCGTGACGCTTCGCTTGCGATCGCGAAACGACACCAAAAGACGTGGAAGTTTTTTTTCGATCGAGGTTCGATATTTTTGTCGAATGACTGGAACGTCCTTCGATGTTCGATGCTTTTTTGATTTGAGTGGAGGTTCGAGAGTCCTGTTGTTCAGAATGGACAGGCGCTCCCACCCAAGGCACGTGCCGAGTCTGATTTCACAGTCCAGTGCAAACTTTATCCAAGTGAGGACGACGCAGCGACTGTCTCCCAGTCGCCTTCGGTAAAGGAAGATGAGTCTCCTTTTTTCCGGCAGATCCACCGGCTGGTACGCAGCGAGGTGATTCGCTCGGCATGGATGCTAGGGTCAAAGATCTTGGTGAATGAAGTGGACTGCCCCACGCAACTGGATTTCTCGGAGCCACTACCTGAAGATGCACCAACCGTGTGGAAACGCTGAGGAAGGAGGTGTCGTTGCGTCAGTTGGGTTCCCGACGATGACCCCGTGGCGGCACTGAAGTGGCTGTGCACTGGACGAGAGATCCGCTCGAGCTGACCTGACGGGATCCGTTGTTCACGGAGCTCACCGACAATCGTTCTTCTTCTCGGTGATGCCCACGGCCACAGACACGGTCAGCACCTCCACGAGACCGCCCGCCAAGAACGTGTCGCGCGAGCGCCGCAAGGCCGAACGGGTCGCATTGGCCGGGCTCGTCGCAGAGTTGGAGCAGCGGCTTCAACAGCTCCACGCGTGCTCCGTTGCGAGGCCAAAGCCTGCTTCAAAACCGCAAGACATCACAAGCAGCAGTAGTGGCTGGCGACACGTTGCTGTGGACGAGAGCCGCAAGCGCCGGCTGGCCGAGTACACGAACCAGCAGCTACGAAAGGCACGCCGTCGCCAAGAGCGCGCGCTCATGGGGCTTGTCAAGGTGTATCTCCGCACAAAAACCCCAGCGTCAAATGCTGTCCCCGCACGCCGACTCCATGACGCGAACGGCCGGCGGTTCGCGATCCTTTTAGAAGAGGTCGAGAGCGCATTTCGTGATCTCGACCTCGTCTTTGCCGACAGCAACGCCGGGAACCGAGGCGAGGAAGGGTTCACCACGACGCTCACGCAAAGTATTAACCGGGGAAAGCCACGCGAGCTGGTGCTGGAGGCACGCCGTACCAGTACGATCGCCGTGGACCTGGCGCGCTGCGGCCGCGCGCTCTGGACCGCAAGCCAGCAGCTCGCGCAGTCCTCACATCTCGACGCGTGTATCTCCTAGCCACACGACGAAGTTGTCATGATGCGACTGCATGGTATCGCCGACAGCATGACCCAGTGGGGGGCGACGTCCAGTCTCGTTCTGAAACGCTTCTTGTGGCCAGCCACCCGAATAGTGATCGTGTGGCGATCCTTGACCTCGATCGACAACCAACCTGAGCTCGCCGACGTATACGTCGAACAAGTCGGGTGGACACTTCTGGAAGACAACTTCGGCGAAGCTGAGACCGTGAGCATGCGTGACTGCGTTCACCTCGTTCCGCGGTCGACGCAAGTGGACACTTGTGATACGACGGTCCATCCGCTCACACAGGCGTTCACGCGCCACGTGATGGACGCGACCCAAACCCATATGACTGCGATCAAAGAGCTCATGGAGACGGTGCTCATCGACGACTGCATGGACGCGGTCGAGTGATGAGAACTTAGCGCGTGGTCTTCCGTCTGTTGTAGATCACGACCGCGGCCTCGTCGACAAATTGCAAGAGCCGCGACTCCGTCTCCCGAAACGCAAACGAGTCAATCGGCACGAGCGTGAAGCCCGTCAGACTGTCGACACGTTCGTTGCGCCCCCAGCAGCTCGGGATGCCTGTAAACAGCTTGCTCCACTGGATCACGTATTTAATCCGTGGCGTGCCTGGCTTGAAGCGCAACACGTGGGTCCAAACGCGTTGGTTTAGCGTATCCACGCGGAGCTTGGCCAGGTTGCGGTGCAAAAACACGATCTCGCCGCGTGGGTCGTGCTGTACCATCGTGAGCCCGCAGAACTTGTTGGTCACGAGCTGGAGCGTGCCCGCCGAGGCAGGCGGCGTCTCCACCATGTGGAACGAGCTATTACTCTTGAGCCAGGCAAGCCGAAAGAGGTCTTTGTCGCCCCACACGAGCTCTTCGTGGACACGCGGCAGTGCAAAGCCGTAATACATGAGAAGATTCAGCGCGTCTTGATGGCGTCGACGGTCGATCAACACTTGGCCACTCTCTTGCTCAAACATGTCGACAAACGGCAGCCCCAGCACCTGCCATAACACGCTGTGTGCCGTCACGCGGAAGATCGTGCTGTCCGGGTGCCAGAAATCGGGCCAGAAGAGTGCGCCGGCGCCTCGGAACTCGGCCGTGTCGAAGAGATACGTCGGATCTTTGGCGGCGAAGTTGTCGGCGTCGAGCAGCAGCACGTTGTCAAACGTACTGTAGAATACGGCGTACAACTTTGTGTAGTAGTCGGTGGCAAACGGATCGCGGATCTCGCGTAGCAACACGCCGTAATTGGCGACAAGGTCCACAAGCAGTGGGTGGTCGGCCGCGACCTCGACCTGCTTGTACCAAACCTCCACGGGGAGCGCCGTGCCAAGTTCACGTAGCAATCGGATGCTCGCGTACGCACTCGCGAGGATGTCGTCGTACACAACGATCGCGATGCCTCGATCCAGTGAGATGGCGCTGAGGTCGGTACCGTTGTTCTCCGTCTTGGCACGCTGCTGGATCGCCTCGAACGAAAATGCGCCGTCGTGCGTGTAGCTGAGGGACTTGGCGCTGTAGTCGACCAGCTGGGCCGCGTACTCGCAGTCAAAAACGACATTTGAGGACAGTGAATCACAGTGCATCGCCAACACGCGCCTCGTCTCGTTCGTGTGCTTGTGGCGGTAGAGACAAAACCCCGAGACACCTCCGGGGATCGAGACGTCGCAGCCCACGTTACCTGCAGGATTCAGTTCGCCATCGGGAGAGCAGCCGCTGGTCGCTTGCCAGCCAACGCACTCAAAATCAGTGCGGAATCGTCGGAACGGCCGTCGAGGCTGTCGAGACACGTCTTGAGTTCGATGCACCGCCTCAGTATCCGAACGGAAGTCCAGTAGTGGTGGCAGGTTGCTGGTGCTGAACTCGGTCGCTGCATCTCGCTGCTCCGCTCGGATCGCCGTGATCGTATGCGTATGCTTGGTGATAGTTGCACGTGGCCTCTCAAGGTCACTTTGTGACTGAAGTAGCACTAGCAGCGATACAATCAGTGTCAGCGAGAGGATCACAACGAACGTACGGCGGGTCTGCGTCAGACGCATCTTCTTCCAGGGCGTTGGGGGCAGTACAACGAAGGCACGCCGACCGAAATACGGAAATGAGCGACCATGCCTTGACAGGAATCACACGCGAAAGGTCATGGAGAAGATCGGTTCAGAGCGTGGCCGGTTCCGAACGTGGCTAGTCTGTTCCCGGCACGTGCAGCATCGCGCATCGGGCTAGTCGGTCGTGATTGTACTGGCCATGTCAGCTGCGCTCCGGAGCGAGCCGGACACCATGCTGACGCGTATTGAACGTGGACCGCTTCATGGCGACAAATCTTATAGCACTTGAGAGGGAGTTCACGCCGACAAAACAACGGCACCGGACAAATCTATTTGTGCACACTGGGATCTTGCCTACTGATCGTGTCCTTCCATTTACTCGTCCTTCTTGACGATCGTCAACGAGGCTACGGGCTGCGTGGTCGAGGCATTCATGATCGCGGCGCCCTCGCGCGCAAACTTGAGCAGGTCCTCCTCGAGGTTTTCGAACGCGAACGCGCTGATGGGCTTGAGCGTGAACAGCTTCTCGTAGTGGACGTCCTTGCCAAAGCAACGCCGGAACTGGGGGAACACCTTGCCACCGTTTGCGCCGCGAACGTAGTAGTCCGAGAGCTTGGACGTGCGCTTGAACTGCTGGATGTGGGTCCACAGCAGCCGGTCGTTTGTGGGCAGCAGCTTTTCCGTGTTGCGGTGGAGGAACACGACCTTGCCGCTCGGATCGTGCTGCACCATCGTGACACCGCAGAAGAGATCGTAGTCGGTGTGCTTGGTGCCGGCCGAGCCGGGCGGGCGGGGGATCATGTAGAACGAGCTCTCGGTTTTCATCCACGCGAACCGGAAGAGATCTTTGTCGCCCCACACGAGCCGCATCTCCTCGTGGATGCGCGGCAGCGAGAAGCCGTAAAACATGAGCACATTGAGCGCCGTGTGGTGCATGCGGCGGTTGATCAGCACCTGTCCGCTCTCCTGCTCGAACATGTTGACGTAGTCGAGCCCAAAGACCGTCCACACGAAGCTTGTCTCGTGGATGTTGAAAATCGTGTTGCCCGGCTTCCAAAAGTCGGGCCAGAAGATCGCGCCATTCTCGACAAACTCGGGCGTGTCAAATAAATACGACGGGTCGCGTACGGGGAAATTGTCGGCGTCGAGCAGCAACACGTTGTCGAACGCGCTGTAGTAGATCGCGTGGAGCTTGGTGTAGAAGCGCGTGGCGCGCGGGTCGTCGATCTCGCGCAGGTACACGCCGTACTCGGAGACCATGAGCTGGAGCAGCGGGTGGTTCACGTCGGTCTCGGAGCTCTTGTACCACATCTCGACGGGCAGCGTCGAGCCGAGTTGGCGCAGCGACCGGATGCTCACGTACGCGCCGAGCAGCAGCTTCTCGTACACGACCATGACGATGCCCCGCTCGAACGACAGCTCGAGCTGGCCCACCGACTGCTTCTTGATGCCGTCGTCCTCGAGCGGGATGGGCGTGTCCGAGAGCTGGTTCGTGCGCCGGAACGCGATCTGGTTGGACTTGTACGAGAAGTTGGCGTCGTGGACATAGTCGGTCGACATGATCGAGTACCCGAGGATCGACTGGAACATGTTGCACGTGAACTCGACGCTTGGCCGGAGCGACTCGCAGTGCATCTCGAGCACGCGCGTGATCTCGCGCGTGGTCTTGTGCTGGATCTCGCAGTAGCCTGAGACGCCGTTCGGGATGGGCGTCGAGCAGTTGTGGTCCTGTGCGGGCTCGCGGTCGCCGTGGGGCGTGCAGTTGAGCGTCTGGCGCCAGCCGAGACACTCGTAGTCGCCGAGCTGGAGCAGCGCGCGCTTGGTCTTTTGCTGGCGCACGTGGCCGTCCTCGACCGACGAGAACCACGACGTGAGCCGGTGGAGCCGCGCGACCACTTCTTGCCGCTTGAGCGCCGCCAAAATGCCCGGTCGCTGCGCGCCGCTCGCGGCGTGGCCGCCCGCGTCAATGTCGCCGTTCGAGATCGAGCTGTACTGGACCACAAAGCCCAGCGTCGCGAGACACACCATACACACAAAGCACGCCAGCAGGAACGCCAACCACAGCACACGGCGGCCGCGGCCACCGGACCCCGCAGCAGCGCCCCCCATGGCGGTGGCCGTGCCAGCGCTGAGACTCCGCTCTTTCTTGTCGGACCCGCTGGGCGGACGGCGCTTGGCGAAGAGCGACTGCGCCGAGCGCTTCTTGCCGCCGACGCCGCTGGCACCGCCGCCCAGCAGCACGTGGAGCAGCTTGGGCGGCGACGGCGACGGCGATGCGGCCGACATGGTCGGCAATTCCTCCGCCATGGATCTGTGACGTGGCGACGAAAGTGAGCTCCTCGTAAATATGCGTGGGTTGCCAGCGGAGATCGTTCTCCGCTCCGCTCGACCCCCCTCGAAAAAAAGGTTCCTGTTCTCTGCTCCGCTGTGGCCTTAGTGGGGGGAGCTGGGTTAACGAAGCAACTGAAAATCAGGAAACACAGAAAGACAAACAAACACGAAGAGGAGAGAGGAGAGAGCGAGGGCGGCGATCCGCTCGACGCGCGAAGCAGCGGCGTGTGTGTGACTCGGGCTGATCGAGTGGGGTGGTTTGTTCCAGTTGGCGGGCACGTGGCAACCCACAACCCTGATCCAGCGAACGACGCTGGGTGGGGGACGGAGGAGAGGAGAGCGAAAGCCAAGACAAACCCCAAGTTGTGAGGAAAAAAAACAAAATCTGGCTGCTGCCACTGTCTCCTCCCGAGGACGACCCCCCGCGGGAGTGACCTCAGAATAGTACCGCTTCGACCACCGACTAACATGGCTACACTTTGTGTTAACCCACTCGTCCCAAAAAGAGGTGTCAACAGAGTCCAAGGCTCTCATCGAGCAGCAAGTTCCCGACGGCGTCGCCCAGCGCGACCATGTCCTCACGCATGGCCTCGACCACGAGGTCGTCAAAGTCGCAGGCGGTCAGTTTACCACCACTACCGTGGGCGAGGTCGTGGGTCCACAGCGGCACGTGGTGCGAGACGATCCGTAACACGGCCGTGCCAGCCTCGATGCCAGGCACGCCGGGGGGCACCGGCTCGATGATGAACCAGCCCGTCTCGTCGCCAAACGCACGCTGGAAGGCGCTCGGGTGTTCCTCGGTGGCGCTCGAGATGATCCGCCACACGTGGACCGTGCGGTTCGGTTCTTCAAACTTCTGGAGCACCATCACAGCCGTGAGCAGGTCGCCTCGCTCCCTCTTGCTGGGCGTCACAGCATTGTACTTGAAGGCGATCTGGTCGTCGTCAGAGACGTACGACTCGATCAGCCGCCCGGCTTCGATGAAGGGCTGGATCGCGCACCGCCACATGGCGTCGGCAACACGCTGGTACTCGAACGGAATGTGGCGCGTTTCGCGCAGCGACACCATCGGTGCGTTGGTGATTTCGTCCGTCTTGTCTTCGCGGACCACAGGTCCTCCGATCTCCGCGGCCACGGCCGACCAGTCGTTGCCGGCAAAAATGGAGCCCACGCCGGCCTTGTAAATGCGCTGGATGTCGCGTGAAAACTGAGCGTGGAGCATCCCGAGACTGGTGTCGTGGTCAATCCTTGGCGATCGCGTGGGATGTGAATGTGTCGTAGGTTTCGTGGGCTTGTCCTTATTTCTGGTTTCACGCAGACGCTCGCGTAGCAATCTCTCCAGCACGCTGGCCAAACCCACTTGCTGGCGCAGCATCGCGGCGAGCCGTTCGTTCTCACTCTCAGCGCGTCGCCGTAGCGCCTGTTCGTTCTCGGCCGCACACTTCCACCGGTTGACTACGTCTTCTGGAAACTGTTGGTGCTCGCGCCTGCGTAACAACACATTGCGGTGATGCTCGAGCGCCTCGACCTCTTTGCGCAGCGCCTCGAGCTCCGCCCGGCTGCGCTCACGCGATAGGTTGCGCATGGGCGGTCGCGACGCCACGTGCGACTCGTCGTGTGTCGCCCTTTGGCCTGCATCACTCCGCATTGGTGGCGGATGCGATTCCACGGCGCTATTGCGCATTCCTCGCGTTCCAGTCGAATGTTCTCGGTGAGATGGGCGAAGTGAGCGTGTTGAGGGTTCAGATAAGTGCCAAGTCCAGATAAGCGCGTGGCACCTCCGAATTGTGACACACTCCGGATGGGAAATCCCCGACCGAGTGTTCATTCGGTCTCTGGACGCTGGTATGAAAATGGGACGACCCAGAGGGACGGACATTGCCTCGTGGCGGACCATGCTCATAATTGTACATCATACTCGCGTTCCTTACGTGACTGTGCGCCAATCTCAAAGCAATGGAAACACGCACTCAATATCAACAACACTACGGTACGCATTCACCACTGGGCCTACCAAGCAGGAAGAGGGTTCATAGCAGCTCCACGTCGGATGTGAGCCCGAGACTCTCGTCCAGCAGCAAGTTTCCGACGGCGTCGCCCAGCGCGACCATGTCCTCACATGAGGCCTTGACCACGAGGTCATGGAAGTCGTCGGCGCTCAGGGGACCCCCAATCGGTTCGAGGTCGTGGGTCCACAACGGTATGAGCTGGGACACGATGCGCACGATGGCCGTGCCCGCTTCGATGCCAGGCACTCCAGGGGGCACAGGCTCGACGACGAACCAGCCGGTCTCATCGCTGTACGCGCGCCGCGCTTCCACCGTGCTTTCCTCGGTGGAGCTTGACATGATGCGCCAAACGTGGATTGTGCGGTCCGGTTCCTCAAACTTTTGGATCACCATCACGGCCGTGAGTAAATCGCCGCGGTCCTTGTTGCCAGGCGTTGCCGCGCGGTACTTGAACGCGATCCGGTCCTCGGCCGACTCGTACGACTCGAGGAGCCGGCCATGTTCGGCGAATGGGTGCAGCGCGCACCGCCACATGGCGTCCGCGACGCGCTGGTACTCGAACGGCACGTGGCGCGTTTCGCGCAGCTCGACCATCGGCGAGTGGGTCGCCTCGTCAAATTTGTCTTCGCGTACGACCGCGCGGCCGAGCTCGGCGCTCGCGGCCGTCCAGTCGTTGCCCGTAAAGATCCGGTCGATGCCGGCCTTGTAAAGACGTTGGATGTCTCGCGAAAACTGCGCGTGGAGCATGCCCAGACTGACGTCGTGGCTTCTCGTTCGTCGGGGGCTATGATGCGGAGACCGTGACGGCTGCGGCGAGTCGTCATCTTGGCTCTCGCCGCTTGTCTTCAGCCGCTTGCGCAGCAGACTCTCGAGCGCGCTCGAGAGCCCGATCTGCTGGCGCAGCATCGCCGTGAGCCGCTCGTTCTCACTCTCAGCGCGTTCCCGCGTCCTACGCTCGTTCTCGGCCGCGCACTGCCATCGGCTGGTGCCGTGCTCGGGCGCTGCGCGCTCCAGTTCGTGCTTGCGCTTGAGCATCAACAAATTGCGCTGGCGCTCGAGCGCGTCGGCCTCGCCACGCAGCGCCACGAGCTCCGCACGCCTACGATCCCGAGAGAGGTTACGCATCGGAGCGCGCTTGCGTGGCGCTCGATCCTCGCTGCTGGAACTCGAATCGTTGTCCTGGCTCGGCGCCGAGACATCCTGGTCGGCTACGACGGTCTCACCTCGTTCGCTGGATGGCGACGCTGGCGATGGGAGTCGAACCGTTTCCGCGCACCCATTGATACCCACCGTCACGTGGGTACATACTGAGGCCTCACAGGGCTCCGCGTCCACTACCGCGTCGCTGGCGCGTGCCGCCGGCCGCTCCGCGCTCTCGCCCATGGTCGACCGCCTTTTTTTTCTCGAGTTCTCTCCCAACGGGATGAGCAGCTCCCCCGTAGGAATGACGACAGTACTGACATATCTGCGACGTGTGAAAAACGCAATTGTGGCCAATTTTTTTCTCTTCCCATTTACAACTGTGGCACAGCACTGTTTGCTGACGCGTGCGTGTGGCCACCAAGCGTCTCGAGATCGTCCAGCAAGGCCGCGATGTCGTCGTCGGCCGCGCCGATCGTTTCGTCCAACAAAATGTTTTCGATCGACTCGGAAATCGCGGCGATATCTTCTTCGGTGCCGTTGAGCACGCGGTTCGTGACTTCTCCGACTTGCATGGTCTGCTCGGCCGACGCCTGGTCGAACCGCAGCGCGCCGGCCTCGAGCAGCTTCGTTTGCACCTCCCAGATGGGCACGTACCGCGTACAAACACGGACGATCGCGCCGTCGCTCTGTCCTGTGATCGAGTTGACCATGGGGTCGACCAGGAGCCAGCCCGTCTCGTCGCCGTACTCGCGTGCCACTCCGGGCGTGCGGTCCCAGTTAGCGCATCGCCATAGGAATACAGTCCGGTTCTCCCCGGCAAACTTGCGCATGACGATCGAGTCCATAAATGTGTGGTCGGAGGAGAGACCGTTGTTCTGCGATGACAAGAACGTGCCGGAATACTCATCGTCCGTGCAGCGGTATCGCTCGACGAGCCGCGATGGCCGCATGAATTCACTCGTGATAGCTCGCCACATGGCACGGCACACGCGTTCAAACGGGAACGGCACGTACATGGCATTGCGGAGCTCGACGTAGAGCGTCTCCTTCTCGCCCTTGGTCTGCTGTGACACGACCGTCGAGCGTCGCATCGGCGAGTCCACCAAGTCTTGCAATCCAACCGCCTCTGTGAAAATCGTATCCACCAGAGGATACAGGCGATCGATCTCGTCCATGAACTGCTCGTGCAGGAGCGCCAAATTATTCACCGGGTACGTCTTGCGGTCTGTGGTGGCAACACTCGCGCACAAATCCTCAAGAAAGGCGCCCGACCGGTTGTTGAAGATCGTCTCGAGACTCTTGGCCACTTGGAGCTGGTGGATCAACCGCGCACGGAGCTTGTCGCGCTCTTGCTCGGACTTTTCACGGCGCGCGGCCTGGCGCTTGGCGAGGTCGCGCCAGACGGGCGACGGCGCCGTGGACCGTTCGAGCGCCTTCTTGGCGAGCGTACGACTGAGCTCGCGCTCAAGTTCGTGGACGCGCGCTCGGAGGAACGCGGTTTCCTGTTTCATGCGCTCGCGCGAGACGTTCTTCATGGGCGGGCGTCGGGCCGTCGGTCCCGGGGCGTCGTCGCTGCTGCTGGTGGCACTGCGAGCGTCCGACAGCGACTCGGTCGCGTCCAGATCCAGTGCGTCGTCCATCCGTGGAGGCTCTTGGGTGGAACGGGTGTCGTGTGGAAGTGGCGAGTCGTGTGGGGCATCCAGCGGCGTGGGGGACCGTCGACGTGTCGCCATTTTTTTTTGTTTTACTTGTTCTCTCTCGTCAGGTCTCACCAAAACCCACAATCTCCGAGAATGATTGCGACCCTCATGTTGCGTCAGTGTGACGTGAATGTTGCTATAAAAGGGAGTAGTTTTGGTTTTGGCTACATTCGCAGTCAACATGTCAAACACATTGGTAAACCGAGCGCTAGGTGCTCGTCCATGGACTTGCGTGCATCCATTATTGCCATGGAACTCTGGTGGCTTGACACCCGGGTCGGGAATGCCCCCTCCATCGATAAGAACGGCTTCACGGCCCGTGCGTGGGTACTCGACAAGTCGCTGGCGTGATGGTCGAGAGAGTGAGTTGGACTTGGGCTTCGCGTGCTTACTCCCGAACCATCGTGACGGAAGGTCGCAGACGTGCCGAGTGCGATTTGGGTTCGAACACACCTGAGTCGAATCTGTTTGTGGGTCGCCAGCGATGGTAGTTGTTTAGGACGTTCTGCGGGGAGGAAATCTTGACGCAACGGCGTAAATGAGGATGTCTCCACTCCAAATGTCCAGCGTCAGAGAGTACACCGCAGCGGAGTTGCTTCGACGGGAGATTCGGCAGACTGATCAACTGGGATCGTTTGTACCTTGCTTTCGTTCTTTGTGCATGCACTCGTCTCTTCCGGGTCTCAAGATGAAGAAAAACAATACGCATGATTTGGTGGAGGAATTTCTTGACACGGCGGTTGAGCTCACGTAGTCTGGTCTCACAACTCGATATCCAGAAGCATATCGGTGCTTCTCAATGTGCTGGGGTTTTCTGATAGCTCACGTCCCGTGTCTAACTCACCGATCATGCTCACAAGGTCACCGTCGTCGCCCGAACCGATGGACTCGTCCAGCAAGATGTTCTCAATCGACTCGGTGATCGCGGCGATGTCTTCCTTCGTGCAGCTGAGAATACGGTTTGTAAACTCGCCCACTTCAAAACTCTTTCTCTCACCGCTGGCGCCAGGGTACTCGGGCTGGAGAGCGCCATTCTGGAGCAGCTTTGTCCGGACATCCCAGGTGGGGATATTTCGGTCGCATACTTTCACAATCGCACCTTCGGGGCTCTGCACTCCAGTGGCGGGATCGACGAGGGGAGTCACGACGAGCCAGCCCATGTCGTTGCCGTAGTCGCGTTGTACACCGGGCGTTCGGTCCCAATCCACGGTTCGCCACACGAGCACGACACGATTCTCCTCGGTGAACTTGCGCACGACGATCGCGGCCATGGTGTTGTGGACCGAGTCCAGCAGGTAGCTCTGTGAGTAGTATGTGCACGAGAATTCGTCCTCGGTGGAGCGATATTGCTCGGTCACGCGCTCCTGGCGACTGAACTCGGTCGTGATAGCTCGCCACACCGCACTGCACACGCGCTCATACGAGAACGGCACGTAGACCGTATCGTTCAACTCCACGTACAGCTTGTCGTCCTCGCCTTTCAAAACGACCGTCGAGCGCCGTGTGGGCGACTCCACCAGGTCCTGGAGTACGGTGTGATCGGCAAAAACGGAGTCCACGAGCGGATACATCTGATCGATCTCGTCCATGAACTGCTCGTGCAGGAGCGCCAAATTATTCACCGGGTACGTCTTGTGGCCGTTCGCTCCGGCACTTGGACATAGATCGTCGATGGACCCACCCGACCGGTTGTTGAAGATCGTCTCGAGACTCTTGGCCACTTGGAGCTGGTGGATCAACCGCGCACGGAGCTTGTCGCGCTCTTGCTCCGACTTTTCACGGCGCGCGGCCTGGCGCTTGGCGAGGTCGCGCCAGACGGGCGACGGCGTCGCGCATCGCTCGAGCGCCTTCTTGGCGAGCGTACGACTGAGCTCGCGC